>JAGDQP010056274.1:0-12971 GCA_022664845.1 Lepisma saccharinum
TAAAAAAAAAAAAAAAAATCCAATGTGCGCCAGATGTAGCCCAGGCAAGACTTTTAAAATAAAATAAATTTTAAGAATTAAGTAAATTTGCTTTTCAAAACCATACAAAACTTCCAGAAAATTATTCAGTTATCAAAGTTCTAGACAATGTTAATTCGATTTGTAAAATGTAAAGTGGCTCTGATATGGTGTAAAATTCTACAGGCGTAGTCCCAAATTCGTGACTACTTTGCACAAATATCGTTAATAGCATGTTAAAGGCGAATACGAAGTTTCTTTAGAGTCACGTGTTTTATTATAGCTGTATTCAAAGCTACCTAGAGCCGACCGGGTGGTATGCCATCGGCTCGAAGGTCCCGGGTTCGAGTCCCGCCCCGGGTGTTTATTTTAATAGCTACAGGCGAATCGTGACGGATCGCAGTCTAACGTTACTAGACTGGCCCACATAAAAATAAAGTTTACCAAAGTTTTTTATCAGAGCAACCTAGACCTTAGGTGTTATAAGATTATCCTGTTTTTTATATTATAGTGCAGTTTAGTGTTCGATTTGTAGGGCGAATGGTTGGGATTTCCCCCTCTCTAGAAATATCATCCTTAGCCTTGCGTTTGGAAATCTGCCCCTAGCAAAAGGTGCAAAATATGGCATTCTAACGTGTTTGAAATATTCTTTCCCCTCGCTATAAATTGCAGAAATCGATCACTGGACTGCACTTTTAAAAATAAAGTATACTTTAAAATTCTTTCTCACCCTTAGTTTTCCATACTCACATACACACACTCCGACTGCTGATCGTGGGGTTCCGGGTTCGATTCCCGGCTCTGCCAAGAGATTTTTTTCACAGCAGAACGGTGCCCATCCAGCATCGTGATGCAACTGTGGAGTGCCCTGAATAAAAGACTGGCGATCACAGTTGAGATCTTCGTTTCTCCTCTCCCAACACATCTGGTCAGCGTGGGATCAGCAGACAAACTCTTTCCTACGGGAGAGGCCTCATCCAGTAGTGAATTGAATATGGCTGTGAATTATAATCTGGGAGTAAAGCAAGAGGCAAAAACGGCGTATTTACAATAAATATAATTATGTTTGTTCTGCCTGAGAGGAGGTGCTGACCCGAAAGTTCCTGGGTAGGGTAAACCGATGGCGGTTGTCATTGTCTTAAATCGGATAGAGAGGACGTCCCAAGGACGGGACCTTAGACTCCGAACACTGATTCCGCCAGACTCCCCTATGCGTGGAAGTGTCACCTCCCAAATTCTCGACCAAAAATCAGTAGAAACCGTGCAAAACTCCACCTACACTCTCTTAATTTTTACTTTACACTCCCACCCAAAATGAAAATTATGGTTGAATCGCTGACTCCAAACCACTTATATCAACTTGTGTGTTTAGCACGCAATATTAAAAATATTCGGCTTTCATGAATTTATTTATAACTATGTCATCCAAGAATGTGACTTCTATATACATGAAATAAACACAAAGGATAAATGAACAGTGCATAAGGAGTTTTGTCTGTTCGTTAAAGTGTAATTTGTTTCCCATCGCTCAAGTTACATAAAAGATTTCTTGCTGAAATTTAACATCAGTTTCTAACTCATTTTGTGGATTGTTATTAAGAAGCTAAAATGCAAACATTACTGTTACAAATTTATTTAGTTCTAACACTTGAAAAATTGTTCGTATTTGAAAAAGCTAACATTTGTATGCTAAGGCTTAATCAGAATTCTGGTCAAATATCTCAGGCAAGCGCTGTATTTGTAATGCTCTTATATATTACATATAGCTTGAGCAAAAATTGCCTGAAGGACTTAAATAAAATTTTAATTCTATAACGTTTTTAAGTAAAGCGGTTTAGGGGACCTAAAACTATAAGCTTGTATTTTCTTTTAAACAATTTCTTTCGAAATTAAGAATAAATATATCAAAATTGAGAAATAAATTATCCTTCAAGTATTTCATGTTAATTTTTCATTACATGATATGTTTCCTTCATGTTTGCATTGCCGAAATAAATATGTCTTACTACCTCGCTTTAGCGTCGTCCATCTCTAATAAAATGTGTTCTATTATAAATGATGTGCACGTTGCGTTTAAGAGTATCTTAGTTAAGGAATTCCGTAGTTTACGCCCAATAAACCTGCTCTTCACAGGTAGTCCCGCAACTGATTCACGGGCTTAATACGCAAGATTTGTTGAAAACTTGAGAAATATGTTGGACACGTGAGAGTTTCCTGTTTCATACATTGTCAATTGGCAGGCAAGCAAATTGGTGATTTTTACTTCTAGCAACAGGAAACGAAAATAAAATACATAAAATGAAATGAAAATGCAAAACCATTCAACATTATAACGCGAAAAGGAATGACACAGTAACGAAATACAAAAATGATGATTCGAAGCTACTCTCCATTCAAAAAATTCGGACCTAGATAGATTGCTTTTGTAGTTCGGACGAGTGCAAATCTATGCTAACGACAGAGCCATCTAGTAATAAATTGTCAAAACTGATTTGGGAGACGCGAGGAAGAGAACGAGTTGTGAGCTTCTGCTCCTCGTTGTAAAATGCGTTTGCATTTTATTCAACTTACGGGTTAGACTGGGTTACTGTGTATTGCCGTTGTTTTTTCTGCTGCCTTAAATTGATATTTGATAAATAAAAAAGTAATACATGATTGACCGTAATATAGAAGTCACTGAAACCAATTTGAATTTTCCTAAAGACTTCGAAACATTATGAATAACATTATCGAGTTTAAAGCAGTTAATTTACAAACTGAAGATATATTTCACTGCAATTACAAATAGAATGGTTAGTTATGGGAGAAGAACAAATGTGATATTTCTAAATGTGTTCGCTTTAAAAAAAAATAAAGAGAAATGTGGGGATTCGAACTCATAATCTTCCGCGTAGAAAGCTAACTCGCTAACCACTACACTATGGTAAATATAGCAAAACTGTTTTTCTCATTTCACTACCCGTTAATTTTTACGTACTGAGTATGTTTCTGTTTTATTATTATCGAATAGGATTGTCTTTTCCCTATATTGTCTTTTATTACTATGTCTGCTATGCATGAGAAGTATTCTGGAATATACAAACAAAACATATCTATCAAAGAATCTGAGTACAAGTAGTTGAAAGTTTCCATGTGCACTACACGTGTGCATGTGCATTGCGAAATTTTTCATAGTTGGAAAATTCTAAACCAGCGCCTCCAACAAGTGGGATTTACTTTCTTGAAAGATAGTACACTGTGTTTGTATGACATTGTATGTTAACAGTTGCACCGATACTAGATGTAAATCATTGTGAACTTGAGAGATTATGAAAAATAACTATATTTTTAGTGAGTAGAATGAACACTGACATTTTTCTACTATCGAAAGTTTGGAAAATCGATAGAAATTAACATAGCGCATTTCTTTTCTACTTTAGATACTATACAAATATCATTCTCTTATTATATAACTGGTTGAAACCCTCATTTCTATGGTAAAAACTACGACAAAGTTAATATAACACATTTTAAATGTGGAACACGTGTATTGCAAAATTCATAATGAACATGATAGTTTTGATGTAAGGTGAATAATTAATTTAGGCCTACTTTTATATTCAGTTTACATTAGTGAGCTGGAATGGCAGCTATGGCCGAGGGGATCCACCGATTTTGTTAAGACAGTTTCCGAACGACTCCATTTAATGAACCATAACTGGATTTGAGCTTGGGACCACAGGCATACAATGAAATACAAAGTATATGTAGTAACCGATCGACGACAACTGCTGTCTCTTATACCAAATATGTCTCTAAACTACCATGATTTGACTACCGTCTTTAGACGGAATTTTGAAAGAGAACTAATTCGTAACGAACTCATCCGTCTGCACATTTCAATTGCTCATGTGTAGGGGGCAATGGTGTCCATTTTGGCCTGACTTCCACTCCACCTCCCCTCCAGCTCTGATCTGGTCCTCCACCTCTACTCAACATCATGGGAATTATGTTCAGGGGTGACCTCCGGAGGGATGGACACCTTTGGTAGGGGGATCACTATTTAACTATTTGATTGCTGGTAACATTTTAACTTTTGGTGTTAGCTTCTATTGCCATGTTTTCCTTCCCTAAGTTTTATGTGTGTTCTCTCTCCCTCCCTATCCTATCCTATCCTCCTTCTCTGTTATATTGGCACCCGTCGCTATTAATGGACCTGTTCACTCCCAAACTTTTCCGATGGTAACACCACCATGCGTTCACCCCTTTGCTGTTGTTCCACACTATTGGCGTATATGGAAACTCGCACGACTTGACAAAAAATCGACCATAATAATTGCTTATTTTTAAAAAGAAATCATTATTTGGAAGCTCTTCGGATGCTGAAATGAATCTGTAGACAGTTACCGAAGGAAATAGCTATTCAGAAATTAGCTGTATACAGCTAATTAGTATACAGCTGTATACTATAGTATTAGTTACCGAAGCAAATAGCTATTAGTATTATGGACACTGAAAATGCGCGAAAATATTGGATGCGATCTGATTCAAGTATTGTTTATAACATTATTTTCTTCTTTAAAGAAATAAATAAAATATAAATCGCATTGTGTTATTGTGGTGTAAAACTGAACAATACTGTTTAAAGAAGTCTGCGAGAAGAATATTTGCATTGTTCAAGTTCGACAGGCCAAGTGCAGTACTTGGAGGAATAAATTCGTACAAGCTATTTCGTGAATTTCATTTTGCAATACCTTTATTTTATATTACGCATTAGCTTCATACAATAGAATTAGATTTGTTTAGCTAAATTATACATTAGCTTTTTTATATACATACCTAATATGTATGCTTTGTACAGTTGCAATTATATGACTAGCTAACTGTTTTCCTCACCAGCGACATCTCTTGTGCAATGTATAATTTTGTTAAATATTCTGAGGAAATGGCGGATCCTACAACACTATTAGCCCCAAAACAACGTTATTGTGATTAGCGCACAAATTGTGTATTACTGTTCTCTACAAACTACTATTTATTGTGAGAAAATGTAAACTCAAGAAATACCGCGGAGAAGGAGGTAGTAAAAGTGTCAGTTACAAAAACGAGAAAAAGCGAACTGTGGATTAGTAAATGTTTAGCAAGCTATTTATTTTGAACCATTTTTGTAACTTATGACTTCGGCCCGTCTCGATTGCATTAGCTATTAGGTATCGAAAATCCACAAGCATCCACGTCCCAGCCGATCCCAGAACTTTGGAGACGGTGACCTGACGCCTTACACCACACGGCTACTGCTGTCGACATTGTCGATTCCACCAGGATTTTCAGTTTCGGGGTGCGGTGTGGGGTGTAAAGTCTACTGCTTAAAATTGAGCCCATGATTATTATATTCATCGTTTGTTGACTAATTATACTTACGATACTCCTCATACCTACACTGCAAAAAATAGCTGTGTTAATTCAACACAATGCGGTGTCCCAGCGTGACTACCACTTTTGTGTGTTAAATCAACACAACACATGGTGTTGATTTCGGCACTGTGGAAAAAAAAGTAACGGTTGCAGTGAGATTTGAACATGAGTTGCTCAGTTAGAAGTCGAGCGTCTTACCGACTTGTCTAAATTATCAGACAGAAAAGATACGAGATACAAACGATATTTATTGAATAACATTTAAATCAAACGACTACACTATAGATTTAAACAGTGTATGGGATCAAATGTATGTTGCTGTACCCACAAAACAAACTAAGTTACTTGCACGACTTACCCCACGGTTTAATCATTTCATATTTGTCAATTGAGAACCAGAATTCCCATACATTTAGAATATTCTATTTCTATGAAAGCAAAGAAGATGGCGACAGCCAAACGCTTGAGCAGAATTACTGCTTTCTTATGGTAACAACATGTCAAATGATGCGCTTACTTTCATAGAAATGGAACATATTCTCAATAAATGGGAATTGTGACCCCCCAATTGACGAATGGAAAAGCGATTGAATCATGGCATAAGTCGTGAGAGTAACTTTGTTTGGGTTTGGTGTTCAGCAACATTTTTTTAAATCCTGTATATTGTTTCAGTCTAGTGCTTTTTCCGTCTGACGATTTAGCGAAGTCGGTAAGACGATCGATTTCTTACTGAGCAATTCATGTTCAAGTCTAGCTGCAGGCGTAACACTTTTTTCTCCCAGTATCGAAATCAGCACCGTGTGTTGTGTTGATTTAACACACAAAAGTGGTAGTCACATAGGGACACCGCACTGTGTGAATTAACACAGCTATGTTTTTTACTGTGTACGTGATCCAGATCTTCGTCAAGCATACGTATTATAGAAGAAAAATATATATAGGATGGAAATATGGTCAGTCTAATTTAATGGAATCCAACAGGTTTGATTGTTTTTATATACACATACGCAACGAAAGCATTGCGAAAACAGTATTAACTATTATACGTTATCGCTTTTCTTATTCACTGACTGTGCAGACAGTACATAGGTCTAGGAGTTGTCAGGTGTTTAGCTATAGAGACGCGATCTTGAACATGTCTGTGTAATGAAAAAAATCACAGCCTTAGCAGGACAAGACAGAAGAACATAATAAACTTATGAAAAAAAAAACGAAGGTGGGAATCGATCGGAGGTCCCACGGCATACTAACCCGATACTGGAGTCACCAGGCTACGAAGTCACACTGTCTAACTAACTTTACTATCAAAGCTCATCAGATCGTGAGAGACGTCTGTAGTAAAAGGGTTGGAGTCCTTGCCTACAACAAAATAGCCCTAGACTACAGCGACAGTAAGAGTGCAGTGGAACAAAATTGAAATAAATATCAAGTTTTTACAAGTTTCCTCGCATAATTGTTCGTTCCTTCAAGCTTGAATTAGGGTAGTTATAACAACCAAGCCACTTACCTTGCTTGTTCCAACAAGTTTTTCTTATGCTTGAACACAATATCAAGTTTGCCAAGCTAAAAGCAAGTGACTGACAATATTGTTTTAAGTTGCGATGCTGTCTGCGTATTAAATTCTGCATACGCACTTATGCCGTCCATTTTTTTTACCATCAAAGCTTTACGATTAATAATTTCCGAGTTGCTAGTGTGAACGAAATTACTGTATCGGTATTCATTCGTAATAGAGGAGACGAGTACATCGAGTTTAACAAGTCATCTTTTTCTTGATAATGTATTTCTTGGTCTATTAATAGAGCTGATTTCGATTCTAAAGTCAAATAATTTGAATTTCCGAAACCTAAGACGGCGGAAGCTCAAAATACTTTACCCAGGTAGCATGCCGACTTGAATCAAGCTTGTCATGCATTTGCTTTCACCTTGTCAAAAATAATATCATGTTGCACTTCATAAACATTCGTGAAACTAACTTCTTGGAACAACATAAGTGGCTTCTTTGAACAACGTTGCTGCTGGTTGTTCTAAGAAGACTCATTCAATCTTGTTGGAACAAACAGCTATGCGAGGAAACTTATTATACTTGAATACTGTTTGTTTCGTTGTATTGTCGCTGTAGTATTAGTGCTCTGAAATCTCATCACGTGATAGGAGTGTTTTACCATAGACTAAATAATAATATAGACTTATTACCGCTTACCTGTTTTCATCTGCGCTAAAATCAATGGGTTTTGGCTTAAGAGCATGTGCTTTTGAAACCTACCGCTTGGTGGCTCTGATAGTTACTACTGGAATGAACCAGCGAGTGAAAGTCGTCGCCAGAGCCATCTAGCGGCAGGCTTCAAAAACACGTGCTCCGTAGTGCAGACGAAAATATGTAGGCGTGATAAGTCTATTTTATTATTTAGTCTATGGTTTTACTATAAGCTAAACTTCGCCAACTCCCGCGCCGTAACTACATGACTGAGGGATCTAGTAGCGTTATCCGGAATATCTTAAAGCATAAATAGCAGTGCGAAACAACAGCGAAGGAATTGTAGTAGTGTAAAGGTTAGAGCATCGGCCTTGCGATCCTGATTCGTTTCCCTTCAAGATATTGATTTTTATTTGTTTTTTTTAAAGGAAATTTAAATTTTTTTCATTATACTTTTAAGTAATCGCTCTCTTTGGCATTTTTCAATATTTTACAAAATTCACGAACGTAGCACAAGCAGCACATACACGTGAAAATGACGTCATTTTTAGGTCGAAAATTGATGCGAAAGACATCGAAATGACGGGTAAATGTCACAAATCAAACGACGTATGTAAAATTCCTCCAGTGATAGCTTTGTTCCTGTAGCTATTTGTTTCAAATAAACATATAAATGAACCAATCTGTCCCAAAACAATAATTTGATTCCGTTGCTTTTGCATTTTAATTGAATTTTAAAAAGCAACAGCATGGACATAAAACAGTTGAATCCGACAAGTTCACTGTTATACTCCAACTGCACTGACTAGGTTCACGCAGTCGCTATCGAAAACGAGATATAATCATAGTATGTCGCCAAAAACTAGAGGATGAAAAAAGACAGAATTACGTCAATTAAAAGACCAAAATGTCACGTAATAGCGACGTAGATTTAATTACTAAGACGTGATTTTGATATTTCGACCAAAACATGACGTCATTTTTACGTAAGTATGCAGCTTTGGGAGGATAGGAAAGTCAGATTAGATTTGTCTTCCATATACTCATTTCCAAAGGCTTACACAGAAATAGGTTAGAACAATCAGGTTTGATGTTCTCTTTTCATTACAAAAGTTGGAACATTGTTTTTCTTGTACGTCATTCAAAATTGTCCACTCTCAGAGAAATAATTTCTATTCCGATTCACAGTTATCGCTTGCGATCTGACGATTATTATTATTATTATAGAAGTTAGCATCTCGATTTCGGAAATTCGAAGTCAATACTACAGAGCAGTATTAATTAAATCAAGCTATCGTCAGCCTAATTTAATGCAATTCATGGACACCAGGTTTGAGCTCAAATGAAAGCATTCCTAAAACAGTATTAACTATTATACGTTATGGCAGCTCCTTACTAATTCACTGGTTGTGCAGGCAGTGTTTAGCTCTAGGAATTTCCAGTTGTTTTGCTATAGCAATGCGATCGTGAAAATGTCTGTGCGATGCTGGTCGAGCGTACTAGTGCGCTAGTCCGTTGACTCCAAGGTCGTGGGTTCGAATCCCACCTTGGGCATGGATGTTTGTGTGTGTCATTTTAACTTAGTTCTAAGAATATCAGTCTATACAGGTTTAAAAGGTACATCAAGTTGAACAAGCAAAGCCCGCTTAGGGCGAATAAAATAATAATAATAAAAAAGTAGCTGGATGATTAAGGCGACGAACTTCTAATCCCAAGGTTCCAGGTTCAAGTCCGACCGCAGACACGTATGATAATTTCAACTGTACGAAAGACTAGATAATAAGACGAATGGACACAGGATGTAATGAATACCACGTTTATTGAGACAGTAAATGTCTATCACTGTTGATATGATGACATAATCATGGCTGTAACAAGAGCAGACTGGCTGTAAGCATGACACAGCCCTGAAAAAATCTTAATATGACAATTTGATTGCTTGAATCCCTCTTGTAACTTTATTGTAATTCTTGTTCTGTTTAGGCTATTTCAAGCTGGATTCTTATAAACTAGAATGTATTATTCAACCTTTTTAAATCTTTCTGGCTTCATTTGTTAAGCTGGAGTAAAGATGACACACTTGTGAAAGCAAGCTTCATTGAATTTAGAGTCAGGTCAGAATTACTTGTAATAAAATATGTTCGATTTCTTTAAATTTGATATTTGTGAATTCTAAGAGGTGTTGAGTGTGATTTTGAATTGAGAAAAAGTCGAATTCCGAAATAAAAGATGACGAAAGTCCAAACTGTTTCAGTTTGAAAACTGATCCGATTTACGCCAAATTTTCTACCTTGGGATTAGGAAATGCGCTGAGTTAGATTCTCAATAATTTTTTTTTTTTTCAAAATCAAAGATGGCTTCTACATTAAAGTTTTTACACTTTTTATACTCACAGACTGGCAAACTATAGGAAAATGCCACTAACCCTTTTGCTGCGAAACGACTTTAGTCGAACTGATAATTTTAGCCTTTGGCTGCGGAATTCTACTTCAGTAGAACTGATAATTTTAGCCTTTGGCTGCGGAATTCTACTTTAGTCGACAACGTCTATTTTTGTTTATACTTCGCTCCGCTGCGATTTCAGTTGCTCATTATATACGGAGCATTTGGTTACGATAATGCCTTGAATCGTGCTGCCAACTGGCGTTAATTTCTTGGAACTAAAGCAGTGAGATACGAATGAGTACGAAAGCCTTCCTTGATCCTGTTGAGGAGTGTTTGCGGGTTTAACACTAGCTAATTAGAGCAGGAAACAGTGCCGTACAAAAAATAAAATATAAGCGACGATCAGATAGCAGCCTTTTTGTTAGATTTTAATTCAGATGTTCAGAAGATGAAGATGAACGTATCAGCCTGTCAGATTTCGAATCTGAAAGAGTTCCAAACGTAACAGATAGCAATATTCAGATAGCTATTTCTATGTGATCTCTGATGCCGACCGGGTAGCCGTGCGGTCTAAGGCGTTATGACAACGACTCGAAGGTCCCGGGTTTGAATCCCGGCAGGGACATGGATGTTTGTGGATTTTAACTGGCTGTAAATGGGCGAATCGTGTCATGTCGAAGTCAAAAGTTACTAGACTGGCCCATAGAAAATCAAGTTGACCAAGTTTATGTGATCTCTTACAGAGTATATCATTTATTGGGCAATAAAAAGGACTACAACTTGAAATGTTAAGCCGTTTATACAATTTATGTATTTCAAATGTCCTTTTTTCAGGAATCACCCGAAAATTTAATTCCGCAGCGAAAGGGCTAAGTTAGAGGTTTATTTGACGTTCAAAGGATGCCAGCACATTTTAAGATTCTAGTGTTGCTTTGGAAAAGAAAATTTTAATTTTAATCTCAATTTTCGACTGTCGAAACTTACAAATGAGTTTTAAGTAATTGAATATATTAATTGGCCGAAGACCGGTAAAACGGTTTCGCGGACCGGCGGTTGAAAAACACCCCTTTTACATGATTTATAATGCATAGATATATTTGTAAAGAAAAGACTGATTTACAAAGGAAAGTTGCTGTCATTTTTTTTTTTTTAAAGAGTTGGTTCGCCCTATGCTGGCTTTACTTGTTCAACTTCTTATACCTTTTTAAACTCTGTGGAACTTGTTTGTTCTCTCTTAAGCCAAAGTTAAAAACCACACATAGGAACATCCATGACCGAGGCGAGATTCGAATTCACGATCTTGTAGTCGAAAGACAAGTGCGTTTAACGGCTCGACTAGCCTCATCGGCGAGTTCGTCCTACGGTATATGTTTTTATTTGAAAGCAGTATTAAATATAACAGGAATATACCTTCTGACAAACTGAGAAACAGTATGGATGCAATTTTCTAGCAACATTCTGTGTATAATATGTATTATTCTTCGATTATCCATTCTGTGTTCATATGAACAAAAGTAGTTTTGCCTCGTTTTTTTTTCCTTTTGTTTAATGCCTGGTTTTCGTATTTTTTCAAAACTAGATTTGATTTTTTGTGTGTGTGTTTCTAATCCTGTTTTGGTGCTTTTGTTTAAACACAACATCTGGTGCTTTCCTTCGAAACCCGGCTCCTGATTTTTCCTTCGAAATTTAAAACAGTAACAAGAACAAGAAAATATCTAATGAGAACCTAAGTGAAGAAAAAACTTTAAAGAAAAAAAAATGAAGTTAAAAAGAAACAAAAACCGAAGCTTGATCTTATTTTTTTTAAAGAAACAAATAGTGGGTTTCAATAAATACTGTATAATGAATGCTGACTATAATGAATACTGTATAATTAAACGAATGAGGAGCGAAGTAACATTTTTTTTTAATAACGAAAACTGTACTTCTGCCCCTTAACTAGTCTGTTATTGCTGCATAAAAATCGGACATTTCCACTACACCAACATAATATATTTATGTGGAAATGTCTAATATACTCTTCTTCATCGAATATGAAGTATATGAACACCGAACAAGAGGATAAGTATTTTCAGAAAGTGAAACCTTCAAATAGCACATTAGGAGTTTATGTAGTAATAAGATGTCATTTTTTTTAAACAAATATTTTATTAGGGTACTAATCAGCTATGTTTTAGCAACCGCCGTAATATTTTCCCGGAGGGTGATTTCGGTATGCTGTCGACAAACACAACGCCTCCAGCAAGTCTTTTAAAAGGGGAAACTTTTTCTTCTACAAATCTTAGAACTTCCTTCTCAGATAGATTTTCCTGTTTACGGATGATAAAAGCTCTCGGGACTTCCCCCGACCTCTCGTCTGGAACACCCACGACAGCTACGTCATTAACTCCTGGATGAGTCTTCAGTAATTCTTCTAATTCTGCTGGTGCCACCTAGCGAAGAGAAAGGAATTAGAACTTTGAATATGAATTATGAATAGTGAGTCACATTTATTGCAAACATTTTATAACTAATTTATCACTGTACGTTTGTTTACGTATAAACCGTTGTTTTCTGTCAAGATTAACAGGAAATACTGGATCTAACATAGGCTCTAACCAGTTAGCCCTAAATTTTGATTAAAGTTATCACACAATAGGTTATATGAAAATTTTACATTCAATTCTGATAATTATTACTGACACAAATGGAGGTTGAAGGTTGCGTAGCAATGGGGGGATAGGGCGAGCTCATAAGGGTTGGGTGGTCATTTTTTAGGACATTTATGGAGTGTATTTTCAAAACGTATTTACAAATTTTTTGGTAAAGGAGAAAAACCTGTCAGTGCTTCAGAAACTTATCGGAATGATGAAATATTTTGTGTGTGGTATTTACGTGGATGGTATCTACATTACGTCTGTATGGATGGAGTTACAACAATTTGATATAAAAAATAGCTCTGGTTTGTTGAATAATAAGCAATCAATCAATATATATA
>JAGDQP010056275.1:2256-12971 GCA_022664845.1 Lepisma saccharinum
ACTTTCACATCAAAGTACGATTGAAGGGTATGAACCAAGAAATAGGGAAATTTATTCTACTCCCACTTTTTGATGTACACAACTAACAAGCAAAATTGCACCACTAGCTCAATAAGACTTTGAAATTCGTGGATTTATAATCACGTAAGAAGCAATTGTAAAGCACTGGCTGCGTTCGGAAAGATATAACGAAGTTCATGAAATGCACGATCTTAACTACAAGTCATTTTCGTTAACTTCGTTATTTCCGAACGCTCCTGAGCGCTGTCATGCTCCAGTACCTTGCTGTATACCACACTTCACTGGAAGAGAATACTACAATATACACACTAACACATTAATTGCGTTAACCTCTATAATTTATTATCTACATTACTTCTATTTCACAAGAACGCTTCGAGGAAATACCATTTTGCAGTCTGCTGTAATTCCTGTTCGTAGTACCATCTAGTGTGAATCGCAACGCTAAGATCATGCGGAGCTTGTGAAAGATTAAAATATAGGACAAATTATCTGATTGCAATGAAATCGTTATGCAAACTGTTTTTGCCAAACTTGTTCTGTACGAAAATAAAAGTAATAAATAAGATGCAATATATTAAGATAAAGCAAGAAAAGAAATCAGGCTGCGAGACGTAAATATACCATGCGGAAGGTACCCATCTTAGTATTCACGAAATTAACTGAGAATGACTTGCGAAACGACAAACCAAATTAATTAAATTTCGCGTTAAACTCGTTCTACCTTTCCGAACGCTCCCATTGTTTAAAGAATGTTTTCAGCAGCTGGTGACGCAATTAGCACAAGAAAGAAAAATATGTTCAAAGGTAAGGAGTATTTGTTATTATGGTCCAAAACGACCTGTCCAGCTTCTAATTGTAAGAAGCGGACCTACAGTTAAAAGTGGGCTCCGAGCCACACTTTCCCTTCGAGAATCGAACCCGGGACTCCTTGATTACAAGACACCGAGCCACTCACCTCAATGGCAAATGTTATGACCCATCGACACTGATGATTGTTCTTTGATTTTCTGTTTACTTCCATCACACTTGGTGCTTTGTAAGGATTACTTGATTTTTTTGGAAAAATATTGAAGGATGACGCAGAAGTGTGGATGAAATCCCTGGTATTCAAACCAGGTTTCCAGAAGAGAGTTCTATTTATAAAACAAGAAATTTGGTACTGGCTAAGAAAATAGGCATCGTTGCTATCTCGGCTCTTTACTTCCACAAGATATGTTGTATAGAAACCTCTTTAGCATCTTTGCTAAAACGATATGAAATTCTTTCGCAAAATTAAAATGTCTTTCGTATTTCGCGAAAAAAAAGTAGTACTGAAGAAATACACCCTGCTTCTGTAATAGATATAAGTGCAAATGACACACTTAAAGTTTCTCTGTTACAAATAGTTAGGCACTGTTTTGTTTCTAATGTGTGTGTGCTGAAAAAAAAAAACAGAAAATATTAAGGCTTACAAAGAGAGACGAAGATTTGCTGCTTACAAATAATCTTATTATTTTTCTATTGATTCGTTTTAAATGTGTGAGTATAAACTATATCTAAAAAGTTAAAGCAAACTAGAATTATGATAAATTATTTATGTTCTGTGAGGTAAGGCTTAAGTGCACATTTTAAATAGCAGTAAATTAAGAATTGAAAATTTTAAACGTTTCATAAATTTTTATGCTACTTGTATGGTTCATTCAGAAGAGAAGTCGTTAAATTAGAACTTAGATTCACCTTCCTACTCCATCCTCACACAATTTTTTCTGTTAGTTTTCATTTTATTTCTTAGAGTTGCAACAGGGCGCACTAACTTAATAGTGCCTTTTAAATTAATGTTAAAATTCATAGTTTTAATAAACTAGCTTATTTTCCGCCCTTTGGTGCGCAGTCAAAACGAATGTCCCATATATATTAATTAAAAAGTAAACCTGAGCTTAAACGTTATCGGTACAATTTACAATCAGTGTAGCGACCCCGAAAACCAAGGATTTGACACCATCCATCCCGGTTATTTTAGACTGTTTAATTTTACACTTCTTTTCAAGCCGATCTCGGCTGATCGTGGACTTAAACGGTATCGAAAATGTCACTATTAAACTTAGTAACCCCATAAACTATAGATTCGACACTAATATTGATAGTTTTAGATTTTTTTACATGTTAACCCTTCCCCACCGTACCCCTAGAGGTTATAGGTGTATTAGGTGCCAATGGGGGGTTGAACTTGAACGGCATGGAAAATGTCACTATGCGTCTCAATTACCCTAAAGCTATAGATTCGACACTAATATCGGCCGTTTTCCATTATTTTACATGAAACTTACTCCCTCCCTCCCTAGGTGCGAAAGATTTTTTTTTATCCCTGCACTATGTCTTTCCAGATTGTAAGACATGTGTATCAAATTAATCCAGAGGTTCCATTATGAAGATAATCGTAAGCGACCGACTGGTGTGAATTAATCCAGAGGTTCCAGAGTTATGCTGGAACATACATGCAGACATACATCCTTTTTATATATGTGGACTGGCTGATATGCCACCCGTTGGTGCGCACAATATACATATCAAGCAAACTCGGGCTTAATTATCGTCAAGACTGTGACCGATTTGACACTAAAATCGGTTATTTCGATTACTTTTACATGTCACGTCTTCTCAAGTCTACTCTAGAAGTAATAGGAATGGCTTACATGCATATTAGGGATGAACTTGCCTTAAATGGCAACATGTGTGTCACTACTCATCTCAGCGACCTCGAAAACTATGGATATGACACTATTATCGGCCTTTTAGTATATTTTTAATCTCATCCCTTCCTACCCCCAGCCCTAGGACAACTAGGGATGTCTTACATGCCGATGGCGGCTCAGCTTTAACTTGTGTCACTATTCATCTCAACGATCCCGAAAACTATGGATTCGGCACTAATGTCGGTCACATTCGATTGTTTTTACATGTCACTGCTTCTCGCATCCATGCTTATAGACGGGGGTAAACTTTGACTTAAATTGCATCGACATTTTCACTATACATCTCAGCAACCGCAAAAACTATGGATTGGACACTAATGTCGGTCGCTTTTGATTATCTTTATAACGTCCCCCTTCCACACCTCAACCTGCTCTAACTTGCATTTAAACTGCATCGAAAGTGTCACTATTCATCTTAGCGACACCGAAAACTATGGATTCAACACTAGTATCGATACTTTTCGTTTATTTTTACATGTCCCCTTTCCCACCCCAACCCCCTGATGTTCGGTAAACTTGGACTTAAACGGTATCGAAAGTTTCACTATTCATCTCAGGGACCCAAGAACTATGGATTCGACACAAATATCCGTGGTTTTAGTTTATTTTTAAAATGTCACACCCTCTCACCAGCACTCTAGGGCTGCTAGGGGTTTCTTACCCCCGCAGTATTTCTTTTCAGATCGTAAGACTTATGTGAACCAAGTTTGGTTGAAATTGATGCAGAGTTATGCTGGAACGTACATACACACATACATCTTTTTTTGCATAAACTAGCTGATACCCCGCCCTTTGGTGCGGGGTTAAAAGTAATGTCCCATAGTAAAGCATCAAATGTGCCTCTATTGATCCTAGCCACCCCGAAAACTATCGATTCGACATTAATGTCGGTTGTTTCCAATATTTTTACCTGCCACCCCTTTCCACCCCACCCCAGGGGGTGGGAGCATAACTCTAACTTAAACAGCATCAAAAACGTCACTATTTACCTTAGCGACCCCGAAAACCATGAATTCGATACTAATATCGATGGTTTTCGATTATTCTTACTTAACACCCCTTCTCATCTGCACCCCAGGAGGTGAAGGCTGAACTTGAAAGGCAGGACCTGAAAGGCAACAACAGTATCACGCCACCACCCTAGGGTTGCTAGGGGTCTGTTACCCCAACAATATTTCTGCCCAGATGGTAACTCATACGTGTAGCAAGTTTGGTTGAAATTGATGCAGGGTTTCAGAGTTATACTGGAGCGTACATACACATTTTCATCCTTTTATATATTAACTAGCTGATATCTCGCCCGTAGCGCGGGGTCAAAAATAATATAGTGCAGAAACGAACGTGCCATTATTCATCTCAGCGACCACGGAAACTATGGATTCGAACTAATATCGATCGTTTCCGATTATTCTTATTTCTCACCCCAATCCCAGGGGGGAGGGATGAACTTGAAAGGCATCAAAAGTGTCACTATTCATCTCAATGATCCCGAAAACTATGGGTTAGACAATATAATCGGTCGTTCTAGATTATTTTTAAAATGTTACCCTTCCCACCCCCACGACAGGGGTGGGGAATGACTTTGATCGGCATCGATAGGTCACACTATTCATCTCAGCGATCCCGTAACTATGGATGGGAAACTAATATCGGTTGCTTTTATTTTTAAAATGTCACCCCTTCCCACCCCCGCCCAGGGGGTGGAGACTTAACTCTAACCTAAAAGGCATCGAAAGCATCACTATTTACAACAACGACCGCGAAATACTAATATCGATCGTTTTAGATTATTCTTACATGTCACCTCTTCTCAACCCCCAAGGGCTGAGGGCTGGACTTGGACATAAACGGCATCAAAAGTGTTACTATTCATTTCAGCGGACCCGAAAACTATGAGTTCGACACTAATATCGGTTGTTTTCGATCATTTTTTAAAATTTCACCCCCTCCCTCACCCACCCCTATTGGTGTAAGGGGTTTCTTTACCACACAGCATTTCTTTCCTGGCTGTAAGTATTGTACGTACCAAATTTGGTTGAAATTGATCCATAAGTTCCAGAGTTATCTTGGAACATACGTACATACGCACATACATAGATTGCAAAAATCCACTATTTTAAAATAATATTTAATTCTTATAGTTGGATACAGTTAGTGTGCTCAGTTAAATAGTCAGTGGTTTGCGTGTTTATGTGTGTGTGTGTGAAAATGTGCTCTGTTTTCACATATTTAAATCCCTCTGTCCCTTTAAAAACGTGCTCGTATCATATATGTAGAGTTGGTTACGTGCTCACATGTGAGGTTGTGGTCGGATGGAGATATAAGCTTCTAACCTGTCTAGGAATGTGCCCCCAGCAGTGACGCAACTTCCTCTGAAGTCACTGGTTCTTAACGTATATAGAACAGAACATACGCAATGGTGCTCCTATGTGAGGTCTCTGGTGCACGAGCTCACATGTGATGGTAGACGCGTATGTGTGTGTGTGTGTGTGTGTGTGTGTGTGTGTGTGTGTGCGCCAGCAGTTTGATCACGTCATTGTGTTCTTCTTGGACGAAATACTTCTCACAAAGTTCGATCACGTCACAGCCCCTATGTATGGGAATTGTTGACATTTGTCCACTAGCTACCATCACGTTCAAGACCTGAGGGGGAGGATAAAAACTATCCCGTGTTGTCCTGTAGAGGGCATTCATGTTGATTGTTATTTACTTGTAATATGTCTGTGTTGCAACTGAAACTACGTTCATTAGAAGAAAGAATCATTTTATTTACTAGGCTTTTAGGATCTGCACTTCAACATTACAAATAATGAATTTCCACGTAAATGTGAAAAGCATGGGCGAATTTAGAAGAGTGACTCGAACTCCTGAAATTTAGATTTGATACAAAATGTGCATAATTCAGGTGCAGAGTATATATGTTATAAGTTTTTAATTTTTGCGTTTAGGTATCTTTGGGTAAGGTCGGAATAGGGTAGAGCAGGGAATAACACAGGTAGCGACCAGGGCCTTTGTCACGGTGCCATATCGACATTTGCTGTTCGGTGAAACTGAGGACTCCACAAGCCGGCTTAAGGCCTCACGCCAGCCATCCTGACAGGTTTTCCAAGATTTTCTTGCATCCTTCAGACTTTTGACAGGTTTAGGTTATAGCTGCCAGTATATTGCCATTATATATATATATAAATCTAATTCCATGGCCTATGGAACTCGCAAGTTCATCGCCGCTATAACAAACTTTCGCCATTGAATTCTAGGATCAAGCCACTTTTTCATCACAAACGGGGAACTGTCTGTCGGTGTACCTGATGAAATACGAGTGTCTCAAGTTAGAGATCATCTTCCAGAAAAAGGAAACACTTGTAGAAGATGCAGAATTCATAGTATTCGGAAGACTTCGTTGTTTATTACTTTTCAAGATCAAAACATATTTCCACTGTTGTAAATTTTTCATATATGATGAAGATTTCTAAGTCGAAATGCAAATATTATTCCTTGAATTCTTTTTTATTATTATTATACAATACAATTGTTATAACCCAAAATTGAACAAATCAGCAATTTTGTGTAAAAAGGGAGATTATAAATTAAAAGTTGTACCTTCACTCTATGGGAGTCGCCGTGGCTCAGGCTGTACCGCATCTGACTACGAATCGGGCGGCCCGGGTTCAAATCCCGGCCAGGACACTGGAGACTTTTCTCGCAATGTTCCCATACCTGGCGCTCCGAGGTCCAATCAAATTGAGTAGCTTGGTACTCCTGGGTACCTTGAGAAGGTAAAGGCAGTCGAGCGTGCGACTGACCACCCCACCTCACTTCGTACCTTAGGTAGGTCAAGAAAATGTGTAGCGCTACCTCCACATCTCCCATGCGCCGTTCACGGCTCGTACGTATCGCACTGGGTATAGCTTTACTTTTTTTTTACCTTTACCTTCACACACTAGATAAAAGGCCCATTGGAAAAAAATAATTCGAATTGTGACCATTGGGATATATAAATCCCAGGTGCAATGTGACGTCATCACCAAGACTGAAAATTCTGGTAACCACAAAATGTGATATTGGATACGAAAATGATTTACAAGAATGCTTTATTTAACAGAAATTCAAACTTCAAATAATTTGGGCATGAAAGTGTTCATTTTGATAACAATGGAATTTCAGAACTTCGTAATGTATCTTTCAACAAAGAAAGTACAATGTAATAGGTACTTAACAGGTAATTTACACATCTCCATATCTTTCAACAAAGAAAGTACAACCAACAGGTAATTTACACATCTCCATAACTTTCACAGGTAATTTACAAATCTGCATAGCTTTTCAACAAAGATACAACTTACATTTTATTGTATTGCCATGGTAAATCTCCACTGCAGTTTCCACTATATCCATTTTCCACAAAGTTCACAAGAGATCTGGTCACTGCTATTTCTACAATACTTCTGTTCAAATTTTCCCGCCGACAGATTTGTCCCCAGTGTGCGCAGGTATCACGACAAAACAGTTTTGTCGTTGAAGTGTCTTACATCGTGCACGACAGTCGTACAACAATCGTACGACTGTCTTGTCATGAGTGTGCGGTACCCCTTACACTTAATGTTGACAACGATCAAAGTAGAATTATTCGAAAACTACTTAAACTTATCTGAATACTTTTTTTTTAATATTAGCAGTCCCTGAAAATTTTCCACCGAAGGAGTTGCGGACTCTACCTAAATTCGCCCCTGTTGAGTGCAGTGAGTAAATTATTCTGAAATTATTATGCATAGACAGAAATATTTGTCATTTGAGAGATCTTTCATGGTTCTATTTGTCACATATTTCTTAAAGTCTCTGCAACATAAGACACTAAGAAATTCTCTGTTGTTTTAATTAGATACAAAAGGATGACGGGTCTAGGTAACAAATGCGCATACAGTACGTTATATTAATTTCAGATAAATGTCAAAATATCCAGGATTTCCGAATTCCCCTTATTCTTTCTTGTAAACACGTAATTCCAGCCAAATAAAAAAAAATATTTGTTACCTTAAATATTACGTTCTATGGCAGATTTCCATAATTTTGTTTGCTTTCTCGAACGTTAAACGAACTTTTGACTACAAAACCATTAAAAAAAAAATCTGAAAACAGCTTTACGATTATGATCCTTGGTAGTTTGCTTAAATACGAGAAATTATTTTCAGATTTTGCAATATAAGTCGCTCGAACTACACTAATCAATTGTTGATTCTGCTACACTTTATACCAGTACTGTCAATATTTCGTGAGTCAAATTTACATAACGATACTACAATACTTAACTTACTTAGCCTACATTTCTACATTTCAGTGGTGTTTTATTTACCTTTGTCAAAAGGCCTCAAAGACAATTTGCATTGAACACAAAATAGATGTAAAGACAAATGTAACTGAAACAAGATTTTTAAAAATATAAATATGCTTCTTCTGGCAGTCATTGCTGGGTACCCATTATTTGACACACCACAACAATAAAGAAACAAATCTGAGTCAGCATGGAAATAGATTTAAAAGAAATAAATCGATTTGTACTTTTTTTTATTCTCAAAATCAAACGTTCTGCTCGAGACAAAACGTTTGTTCAGAATGCCAAAATATCTTCTCATGAATCTTTAAATACTCGGAAAAAAATTACATTGAGATATGATATAATATTCAAACAGATTATCTGCAAAATGTGAAACATAGAGTCCAAAGAAATGTTTTGTTTTAAACTTTTAAATTTATCTCACAGTTTCATAATCATCTCAGCACGCTAGATACGAGAGCAGAGACTAATCAGTGAGTCAGATCGTTTGTAATCGTTTAATATATCACGTCGTTTGGAAATGAAACACATTCAAATACTCTTGGTATGAACGAGCACTTGACTATATATTTCTATTAAAGTCGCCAAGTCTTTTCGTACGATACTTACTCCTGCTGCAAACTAGACTCTTTCACATGTTCAAAACTACTTCAACTCTTTCCGTCACAACTTATGGATTTACTAGACAATTCTGCACTCTTAGGGAAGTAAACACTCTCTAAGCATGTATTGTTTTAGTCTCTATGTTCTCACAACATTTGCAGCAGAACATGTCATGTTCGTATGCCTTATTTGAGACCAACAGCTTTTGAATCTGCTCAACTTGAAATAACATCTAACTTGCTTTGCACACACATTCCCTTAAAATTAATATTTAACATCTGGTTTAAAGTTCTTCGAAACCAATTCATCCAAATTATGTTAAGCCATCAATTGTCAATATCTAGGAGGCTTCAAGTTTACTTTAAACCACAATAATTATATATTCGTATACTCACAAGAAAACCTTTTTCCGGTGGGACAAGAAAATCAACATGAAACTTCCGCAGTACATTGATGATGTGTTTCAAAGGAACAATCCTGTAGTACTACGTTTCGGAGTTTTGCGGAACACGAGTTACAGGACTTCTAGATTTTCTAAATTTTGTTCTGAACGCTTTAAGCGTAGGTAACACGTCATATACAAGTTATGTGTTGAAGTTATGCATTTCTCATTGACATTTTTTAAAAAACGGTTGCGCTCAAGTTAATTTAAATGTTAGATTAAAGTTATTGATAAAGTTGATATGTTAATTAATTGCTCTGATCCCTACCAAATACGAATATTATATAAATACAGGGTGACCCAAAGGAAACTTCCCATCCCATTAATTTCGTAACAAATTTGATTTCCAAGAGGAATGCCGACAAACACCTCTTTTAATTTAAATGACAATGTACCATAGTGATCAAATATTGCATGCTGTCTTATTTTGTTCTGATCTAGGGGCGAAAAGTGAAATTTTCTTAAATAACAACATGAGTCAAGTGACACATCATGTCAATCGTCTTTCTGTTATATTTACAAAAGCATGTGATCATTTATTTGAAAATTATGAGAGAAATTTGCGTTTTCAACTCTCAAATATTATAAAGTGAAACTTAGTAAGTTGACATCAATAGTATAAATATCTGGAAATATCACTTATAAATATCTGGAACTTCTGGATATATCACTGTGATAAATTTAAACGTTGTAATGTCCCAAGCCGCTTTACAACAAAGTAGGTAGACTCGACAAGCAAACCAGGGGCCCGCGGCACCCTGCTGCACAAAGGGGCCTCACTCAAACTCAAAGTGGTCAAACCTACTTGGAGACAAGCAGACATTACGCCACAGGAGAGGGCACAGAACAAAAAACCGCTATCGGACCTGAAGACAGGAAGGGTGTCTACCCATCAGCACCCTGCTTCAGCCACATCGAAGACAGAACACACTCTAGTCTAGACACGAAGCATGCATAGATGAAGCCCGAAAAGAAGTGCCAAGAACGTAGAAAATTGGCAAAAAAAACAGAAACAAAACACGCAGGAAAAGCCCCCAAAGGAAAATGATGGGGAGACGCAGGCGAGAACATCTCGCAGTAAAGAACACTAAACACTATTTTAGGAACCTAGCGCTACTAGACCCCTAAAATAGTACAAGGCTCAACACAGCTGAGCATAAGTTAACTTGACTCACGATAATTTAGATAAACTTGAAACGTCCCCAAACCTAATGATCCCAAAAGTGGATCACACAAACAAATAGGGTCGCCAGGAGCCTAGAGTACCCACGCAACGCATCTAACCTAACCTCTAGCTCCAAACATTTTCTACACCCCAGACGAGCGGCGCAGAAATGCCTTCCAGATTTAAGAATATCTGGGAAAGAGGATTCCAGATCCTTGTGATCGCTAGATCGAGGGAGGAAATACCGGTAAGGCGACACCTCCAATCTTTTAATTAGATCGTCAGTTCATACTCCGAAGTACCAGCTGGTTCAGATTAGCGACAGATTAAGAAAGAAAAACGCAAATCTTTACTTGGGAAATAATCTCAAACGATGATACGCAAAACGACTCATATGTGACTCATACGGTGTCTTTA
>JAGDQP010056276.1:0-12969 GCA_022664845.1 Lepisma saccharinum
CTTGATGTTACTTGAGAGTACAAGGGTTTATTTTCCTGAATATTAGTCTGATTTTGCAATGCTTGCTTATGTGCTTCCTTGTATGTTATGTTTTCATTAGCCATGATGTCGTTAATTTTCTGCTGCAAAATATATTAAGGACAGGACAAATGACCAGTCTGATGTAAATTTGAATGACAATGTAAGCATTTCATAGGATTGTCACATGCTCCCTCATGAAATTTTATAGCGCAAATGCTGCATTTTCTTTCGCCATTGCAAACTGTACTGGAATGACGATAACCTTTACAAATTTCGCATTGTCGAAATTTTCTTGTCCTGAGTTCAACCGGGAACCTCTGGCTGTACACGTATATATATTCGGGCAGATTCTGAAATTCTAAAGTGAACTCTATTAATTTTGTATCGACCAAACTGACTTCATTATTAGCGGCTGTAATTTTCTTTTTCAGTCTCTGAATATTGATAATAGGAAATTCACACTCAGTATTAGACATAATTTCATCATTGGAAACATCTATTGGCCCTCCATAAATGACAGCATATCTTTGTACTAACATTTTCGGAACCTTAACTGAGATCTTTAACTGAGTTTGCACTTCGTGATTATTCACAAATACATTGGCAGCTTCGCGAGACTGGAAAGTCAACTTAACTGCCTGTCTTCCTAATGATTCGATTCTTGAAAAATTAATATGATGTTTCACTAGATCCTGGCTAGTTTTAATAGTGTTGTATCCCCCCAAATTTCGTTCGTCTTTACTATTTACTAATATAATCCAAGTTCCTTGATGGTTGCTAGGGAACAATAACAACGAATTGTCGCGGCCATTTTGATTTATATTTCTATCACGAATTTTATGAACTTTAACTATTTTTTGCTCTTCGTCTTCGTTTGAAGTACTCTCTGTTAGCTTTCGTTTGTTCAAACTTGATTTTACGTTAGCTTCACTTTCAGCCTCTTCCATTTCAATTAAGTTTTCCTTATCAACGTGTTTTGGACGTTGCAGATCATTACCTTGACGATAATCCTTATTTGCACTTTCTTCATTTATTCTATGCTTAATTGCATTGTTTTTTGATACATCACTACTCATAGCCTTTTTAAAGCCTAATGCTAATATCTTGTCATCCATGATTTAACGAAAAAGAAACACTTTACACTTTTCAGTGTGAGACACTCACACCACCATACTATGAAAAGCCGCCATCTTTCTTCCAAAACTAGAAGAATCTAAGCTACGCTTACACTCACAAAATTATGTGTACTGACACGCGCAATAGCCATATTGTAAACCCAACGTTGTCAGCCAATGCCTCATAATTATTCACTTCAGCGCCCAATTATGACGAATGTCTTGTGATTGGAATTTTTGTGTTCTGTAGAGGGATGGAACCATAGAGTTAGGAATATAAATAGAGGGAGCCTTAGACTGTTATGAAGGAGAGGAGAACGAAGCCAAGGGACGGAAAAGACGAGGCACTTCGGCCATATTGACTGGTCCCATATTTAGAGACCCTCTTTTCCGAGCATTGCCTCTCTGAGGTGCACTCATCCTCCCATTGAAAAAGGCAATTCTCACAGTACTCGGCATAGAGGGACTCTAATGGGGCCACACAAGATGGCTGCTGATGAACCTGAATTTTGCTTCATGTGACGTCATGTATGTTTTCTCTATTTTCTTCCTAACTTTATGGATGTAGCGTCTTCTGTGTTCTCAGTGATTCAGGTGGGTCCATATTGGCCAAAGAGGACAGAATTTTTGCAATTCTACCTCGGGCCTATGTTGATCGTCAATACGAGGACCGACAACGAATTTTCACATTTGCCAACATCCTTTTGCTTCTAAAGCCCCTCGTACACGATTCAATAAAGCTTGAACAAGAGCGTTGAACAAGCAATTTAATTAAAATGACGTCACGAGTCAGAGACTCCACATAGGATATATCTTGAGTTCAAGTCTTCTCATCCAATTCGTCCTATTTAGATCCTGTCCTATTTTTATTGAATTCAACGCAGTGATCTACCAATCACATCGCTGGTGACTTGAACACATGACAACTGTGCTTCCGGAATGCTAAAAATTAAAATGTGAACATGGAGCAGGGAATTTTTAAGCCCTTGTTTTTATGAGGATGCGAAATAAAGATATTATCAGAAAATAAAAATAAAATAAAATAAAGTATCACTACAAGAAATTCCATCGCATCTTGCTGAGGTAAAGTGTACCTGATATTTCTTCTGTAGTTTTTGTACAATAAATATTGCAATATAAATTGATACAGAGGGTTTACTATAATTCCTAATAAAGTTTATATTGTATTTAGAAACAGTATTATATTAACATTTAAAGTGCCACTGAGTTGCTCATAATTTATGTGGAAAGGTCGATTTTTTATTTACTGTATGTAGGAAGTTCAAGTAAACATAGAAGTATCTGGGTACACTTTACAATACGGCACAAAACAATGTAGTCTTTTCCAACGTATGTGAAAGTGTTGCAACTTAAAATATAACAAAGTTTCGAGTCATGGAAGTATTAAATTAGAGTGAAATAGCGAAAAGTACTTGGAACTACTTGGCTGCTTCCACGTTGGTGAGCGAGCACATTAAACCGTGCATGAATAGCGAAAAGTACTTGGAACTACTTGGCTGCTTCCACGTTGGTGAGCGAGCACATTAAACCATGCATCGCATATAATAAAAAATCTAACCTTCTTTAACCCGCCTTTGCTTATTCAACATTGTGGCCATTATTTTTTTTAGCAAATAATGCGTCATTCATAATACGACGCAATGCTATTAATATTCCACCGCATCCCTACAATCTGTATGTAGTAATGAACGCAAATAAATCTATTCCGACACGAAGTGTCACGATTAGTATGCCTCCACATGGATCTTGATCAACTGGAGTGCGTATGTAACGAAATAATAATAAAATATGCATTTTCACTTTGGATTCTTAGTTGTCGTTAGATGTTTATGCAGGTGCGTGTAACCGGAAATAAATAAAAACTTATAAGAATTGAAAAGAGTTTTGAATAAAGCAATAAAAAGTCGATGTTCGAGGCATCACCAACTACGGAATCGCACCCGTTAATCAGGTTATTATTTTATTAAAAGCGACGCATATCATGTTTAACATTCACTCCATGTTTCCGCTTTCAACGCAGAAAGAGCAAATCGACTCATGTGCTTTTTGCTCCTTCACACTTCCGCTTAACTTATCGAATCGTGTACGAGCACTATCCAAGCACTTTCAACACTACTTGGATACAACCCTTTGATTATTCCAGTTGTATCGTGTACGCACTCATCCAACTGCTTGTTCAAGAATTTTATTCTATGTTTATTGAATCGTGTACGAGGGGCTTAAGGGATAAATGTCAAAACATTGCACTTGCATAATCGGGACGGCTAACAATCACTGCGTAAATAATAATAATAAGTTTGATGATCACTAACTGCGTGTATGAACTCGTACAAGTAGCTGTGTTGAGGTAGCGTTCCGGGAGAAAGAAAAAGTGCACACTGATGAGCGAAAATGCTCATTTATTGGAGACACTGTCCATCTGGACAATTTAATTATTCTACGTTACACATTTCATACTAAGAAATAATTGGAATTTTAAGTAACAATTGTTTGTAACAGTAAAATAAATAAACCAGAATTTAAAGAATTCTGAAAATATTGTCAATAAAAATATTCTACTGTTAAGAGCAAAATTAAATCACAAGCGTTCATGAAATCCAGCCTTAAGGTAGCACTAAGCGCAGAGACATCATTTTAATCGTATTGGTTGTTTACAATACGATTAAACAACAATGAGAAAGCCAAAATGTGCTGCATGCAGGGTGATTTACAGGCTCGTAACTAGGCGGGGCAACTGGTTCAGAACCCACGGGCTTAGGGGGCCCAGTCAGCTCTGTCGTTAATATATGGAAAACGTAAATGCGAAATTGAGTCCGTCAGAAAAAGGAAACTAAAATAAAATAAACCGTGGCAGTGGTACGGTACTGGTGGTGTATTACGTGTAACAATGGAGATATGTTACCTTCCGACACCTACCTGCTTGACACGTGATGTCGGTGTTTTTCGATCAAGACTGTCCCGCGACACAATGGAGTAATTGTGTTGCCCAATAAATGACGGCAAAGCTTTTCCTTGCTATCAAAGCGCGGCGTTGGAACAATAATATTGTAAATAATAAACGCGAAACCGTTGTCGCCAATCTGATATCTTCTTATTGTGACTGTTCTTGGAAGGGAAGGCTGAATGAGGGTGGAGTTGGGAATGCTTGTGAAGGAAGGAGTTTATTAAAACGTAGTTGTCGCCCTACGCACATGCCTAGTTTGCCTCCAATACAGCCAGTTTCAATTGTGTTAAGTTTAGAGACGATAGTAATGGAGACTAAATGATACGAAAGTATTTCATTTGTATCTTTAACATTGTGCACATTATTTTTTTGTTAAAGGCGAAAGTTTAATTTTTTCGAGTATAGGTAATAAGTGTATAAGATTGTGTTGATCATTGAAACTTCAAAAAAAAACCGGTTACACGCACTTCTATAAACATCTAACGACAACTAAGAATCCAAAGTGAAAATGCATATTTTATTATTATTTCGTTACATACGCACTCCAGTTGATCAAGATTCATGTGGAGGCATACTAATCGTGACACTTCGTGTCGGAATAGATTTATTTGCGTTCATTACTACATGCAGATTGTAGGGATGCGGCGGCATATTAATAGCAATTGCGTGGTATTATGAATGACACATTATTTGCTTCAAAAATCATAGCCACAATGTTGAATAAGCAAAGGCGGGTTAAAGAAGGTTAGATTTTTTATTATATGCGATGCATGGTTTAATGTGCTCGCTCACCAACGTGGAAGCAGCCAAGTAGTTCCAAGTACTTTTCGCTATTTCACTCTAATTTAATACTTCTATGACTCGAAACTTTGTTATATTTTAAGTTACAACATTTTCACATACGTTGGAAAAGATTACATTGTTTTGAGCCGTATAGTAAAGTGTACCCAGATACTTCTGTGTTTAGACGCTTTGAACTTCCTACATACAGTAAATAGAAACTCGACCTTTCCACATAAATTATGAGCAACTCAATGGCACTTTAAATATTAATATCCTACTGCTTCTAAATACAATACAAACTTTATTAGGAATTATAGTAAACCCTCTGTATCAGTTTCTATTGCAACAGTGATTTATAAAAACTACAGAAGAAACATCAGGTACACTTTACCTCAGCAAGATGCGATGGAATTTCTTGTAGCGATACTTTATTTTTTTTCTGATATCTTTATTTCGCATCCTCATAAAACAAGGGCTTAAAAATTCCCTGCTCGATGTTCACATTTTAATTTTTAGCAATCCGGAAGCAGAGTTGTCACGTGTTCAAGTCACCAGCGATGTGATTGGTAGATCACTGCGTTGAATTCAATAAAAATAGGACAGGTTCTAAATAGGACGAATTGGATGAGAAGACTTGAATTCAAGAGATTTCCTGTGTGGAGTCTCTGACTCGTGACGTCATTTTCATCCAATTGCTTGTTCAACGATCTTGTTCAAGCTTTATTGAATCGTGTACGAGGGGCTTTACAGAAAAAACTATTTGGAGCAGTGAGTCGGAACTGTGAACGTGTACGCGTTAGGCCGATTTTCATACAAGCGCTCGCCGCCTGATTTGCTTGCGATTTGGCTGAATAGTCAAATAAGTACATGTTCTGTTTATAACAAGAGTTTATATATGAGATACCGTAATCACGCAGCGAGCGCCTGCAACAAAAGTCGACCTTAATCTGTATGTGTTTTAAACGGGAATTTGATCGTGATCACTAATAAGTGACACAATATCATCAGGCAGGCAAGTACCAGGATGGTATCTTCAACTTGGGCCCCGACCAGCTCCTTTTAGTATCCCTTCCCCTACCGGGTTCCAACCTGAGCCATATATATCTAATAAAAGATTTTGCTAATAAATTTAGGATCACGATTATTCCAGTTTATGAGAAAGATACATGCAAAATTGTTATCTTTGATCGCCGCAAGCCACCTTAGAAAGTAAAGAATTTGCAGACTACACTTTAGATATTCCCCGGATCGTTGAAAACATGAATGTAAGTTTAGGTGGAACAAAATTAGTTTAACGCGTACATGTTTCACAATTCCGATTCACTACTTCAAGTAGTCGTGAATGGAATATGTGATGTCATAGATTCAAGTCACAGACACTTGGAACAGTGAATCGGAACTGTTTAAAACCACTTATTTTGAAATATAAGGTGTTAACCAAATAATCACACTCTAATTTGTAATTTAAATTATGCGCAAAATGTTTAAAGTAATCTAAACTAACCCAACATAAAACTAACGCAATAGTAATTTATGAAAAATTAAAAAGGTTGATTTAATATTAAATCAGTATAGAACGAATATCAGTATTGGAAGATGAAACGCTGTAGGGAATTAGTAATGATTACATTGAATGCATTAAACTCAGTCGACTACTTTTTATAGATCACTTATTTTCAGCCGCTATATACACCAGTGTGTGAAGTACAGAGGCGGCGTTAGGTGAGCGCGGGGCCTAAGGCAATAATGACCCCGCGGGGCCAGAGTACAAGTAAAAATCGCTCAGCGCCGAAATGTTACATCTAAAGCCGATAAAACAGTAAGCAACTTCCCCTAAATGCCTCCTCTCACTTCTTCCTTTCATTCCTAACCCTAAATTTATTACTAAAAATATTCTATTTTTTTAATGAACATCGGTTTCTTATGAAAAAAAAATCCGACATAATTTATTTAAAGAAACTACAATATATTTTAAAAACTGCATTGCTAATTACAAGTGCTTCTTTATTCATTTCCATTTCACATTACATTTCGCATGGAAACTATACAAACTAGTTTATTTGTAAACTTTTTTTACAAATCAACTTTTACTTTTCTAGTACTTTTTATATCATTGAGTAAGAAAAATATCAACTCGGAACGCGGGGCCTCCCTAAGCACGGAGCCTGGGGCGGTTGCCCCCGTTGCCACCCCCAAACACCGCATCTGGTGAAGTGCCTTTAGGCAGGGGTGGATTTCGATAAAGAAACCGGGATCACCATCCAGTTCCAGTGAATCGATTCCTTGGAATTGGTGATTCCGGTTCCTCGCGAACAGAAGGGATTGTGATGGAGTAGCTCCATGAAAAGAAAGTAGATGTTATACGCATCATACGAGAAGGTTAATCAGAGATAAAGTGTAAGGTTAATCAGAGGGTATGTAGCGTATTCCTTCGAATATAGCCCTGGTTCCAACTGAAATTTTACTACCAGTTGGCAATGGAAGAATTTATCCTATTGTACTATCCAGAAAGCCTGGGACATTATCACGACAAATATAATAATTTATGTATTTCAACCAAGTCTCTACCTGTGAAGTTCTGTAATTACATTTTGGGATTCTTTTTCTTATTCTACGTACACATTTTCAAGAACTATATTTCACATCTTAATTCAAATAAGTTCTAAAACAAGTTTTTAAAATTTTACCTTTTAAATTCGAGATTTTAAGTTCCGTACTTTAAAAATATTTTTGTAAATAATAGCTCTTCCTAACATGTAATACGAGTAACGAAAATACTAACGCCTTATAGCTTTCTTTTGTGAATGAAAAGTACCGCCCAGTAACGCCTCTAGCGTTTCATGAGGGGGAACCCATTTTGCCTATTCAAGTGTGAAGACCCTGGAATTTCCCCAGATGGTGAACACTTTTGAATTCCCATATTCCATTGCGTGATGACGTAAGTTTTTTGTGGGAAACTTATTAATCCAAAGATCCATGTATGACTGAGCAAACGACTGTCTCAAAAAAGCACCTGACAGGGAAATCTGAATAACAGTAGTACTCCTAGTGTCAGGGGAACGCAACACCAAACAAAATCGATATTCACTACATCCCGTAAGTTTAAAGCTTCCCTCAAAATTTTTCAATTCACATCATCAACACAATGGAATATGGGAAATCATTTTTGTTCACTAGTTGGAATGGACCTCTCTGTATGACTGCTAATTCCCCTGTCTCGAGAGGCACTGTAATAGTATGGCTTGTCCTGATTGGCTGCGGTTGTAGTTAGCACGCTGGCGATTTCCAATGCTAATATACAGACTGATTTCTCTATACGAGTACTCGTTGCTTTAATTGTCAGTATCTTCCTGATGCGTCATAAACCATTCATCCAATGAGGAGGGAATGTTTTACCTGTATATACCTTAGAATTACCCTAGGAATGTGAAATAGTTTTGTTGCCAACTATTAATGTTGGTCTCACTGTCGACATAGTAACTTTTAACTACTAATAGCCAGTAACGAGATATAAAATATTCTATGAATGCATGTGTTTAGCTAAAAAAATGTACTATGGTCATCTAAGGAAATTCGATGTTGCTGAGTAATGTGTTGTTACGGTCTTGAAGCTCCGTTCTTTTTATTTTATTTATTATTGTCACGATTTTTACTGTATCGAGCTTCAAAGTCAAAAGATTTTTACTGTAATGATCTCGGTGACATCAATATACTTTGACCATCTTCTCTCCTGATTTCGGCCAAAGGTATAATTCTTCGGTTTTCTTTTGTTTAGTTATCCTGGCGCAAGGTTTATTTCCCGAACTACTTTATGACGTACCTTCCTTCTGTCTTCCTCTTATTACTCATTTTCTGATTGGATGATAGTGTCAGCATCCGTAAATGGACCAGGATCTTAGCTCACCTTAGTTATGTGTTTCCTTATTATTGGCAAATCTTCCCACCAAGAAGAATCTTTGCTCGTAAGATTTATTAATTTTCTTATATTAATTAATATTTCATTTATTTCTAAATTTTAGATGTTCAATAATTTTGGTTTTTCATTCAATTTTCCAAAAAATTAGATATTACTGGTTTGTTTGGTTTGAAACCGAGATCTGTTCTGGTTTGTTTTGTTCCTACGCCTGCGTTCGTCAACTGCTGAGGAAAGAAAGAGTGTAGTAGATAGATGCTACGCTGAACTAACAGGAAGATGTAGTCTGTATTAGGCACTTAGGCTGTATTTGCCCGGCACTAGTCCTGTTTTGAACCGAATTGTGTTCTTGGGTAACACGGTTCAGATTTTTCAGCTTTTAGGTTGAGGTGTGTGTGTGTATGTGCCCCCAGGGTGTGTTTTATCATAATACGTATGTTTGTAATTATTCCCAAATTCATTTCTATGTGGCAGAAAACATTTAAACTTAAATTTGATAGATTATTATATGAACTTAGGACATCAGTAACCAGTACATAGTGTAAATATTAGTTCCTTCGTGTGTGTGTGAGTGGCCAAAACAGTGTACCAGTCAATTGTAGACAAGCATAAGAAGAATCTGACGGACACAAAACTCACATTTAGACAATTAAAGAAATCCAACTTATCAACAAAAGTAAAAATGTATGTCTTTAGGTATACAGACTGGCTACGTTACTTGAGTTTTCAACAGAACAATTTAAGAACTTTCTCTTCACACAATAGCATAATACTGATTTTAGGGTTCATGCTTTTATTTATTTCTATAGTATCTTGTTCCAATGTATTATTTTTTCCATAATCCGGGTCATTCAAAAATGTCCATTATATAGTTTCTTTCATTCACAATATTGCTTTCAAATATATCAAAATGTTAAGTATAAAATGGGCTATGTGACTGAAGACATCTTTGACCAATGTTATATAATTTTATATGTTGAATGCGTGTATGTCTATCCGTGACCCCAAACCACGGAGTGAGAATTGTCCCAACATTTCTTATCATTACCAGTAGACAATTTATTTTTTCTTACTAATCTATACTGTCAGTTATTCACTGTATTAAGTAGTTATAGTCGTGGATAACAATAACTAATAATTACCGCGTACTATTGCATTAAGGAACTACCGTTTTTCTCGTGTACAGTGTTGCAGAAGAGAACAAATAACGTTCTTAAATAATTAAGTTTGTTTGAGTAACTTTACTTTAGAAACTTGAGATAAGAATTGCACAAGTGGAAACGTTATACAAGCCTTTCTCCATGGACACCTCCTTTAAAGCTATAATCAAAGTCGACATTTTCATGCTCACACTTTTACAGCCAGCAATCCAAAAATAGTACCTCTTTAGTATACGTCGGGAGTTCCATTTGGAACCTGAAATAAAGTAATCACAGGTGATGTGAATTGCGTATATATAAAAAAACTAACCTGACTTTTTCTAACCCTTCTTCATTCTCTGTCACTTACTTGACATACTGTGTGAATTTTGCAGCGAAACATCAATGGTGAAGGGTTAAGTTCCGCAGAACTGATCCAGAAATAGTAAAAGTTAACAAATCTTACAACAGGAGAAATAACCCGTGAAGCGTGAACAAGAACAAAAGATTTATGAGAAGTCTGTTAAATCGGAAGAAAGATCAGTCGAATGTTGGATTACTTACGAGTAGTGCAAGTGTCGAGTCATGAGGTAGAGGCAGTAATCTACCCAAATGCAACTAACTTATTGTGTCAACTGTGTAAAAAGTTCAAAATGCGTATTTATATAAAAATAACTATACAGACCTTCCTAACTCCCTGAAGATCAACTTGTAAACAGTAAAGAAAAGGGCAAAAGCTGATGATGTATTGAACTACTTTACAGCATAGTAATACAGCAACTGGTCAACATATCGCCCGCATAAAAGGGAAATGAATAAGATGTGGAATTAAATTCATGAAGTAAGATTAAAGGAAGTAATCTTTCGATGGGTTAACTTCCAAAGTTGGTCGGCCGTTTCTAGTAAAATTTAGAAAATTTTCAAGGAAGAAATGGATAATTTGCTCGTTTGTGTGGTTAACAGTATATAAAAAAGAGCGAAAGTTGAGTTTATTATATTGTATAATCGGTGATAGACATGGAACTATTTTGGGAAGCGGAGGGAACTACTTGGCGGAAGGTTACCGCATGATTGAATTGTGGGAAAGTTACGATCATTTATATTGTAAACATTGCTACAGGTGTACTGGAACGTTGTTCTGGATGTGAGTTAACAGTATTACAGCTTGTGAAACAATACGGTGATTCTGAGGAACATCTTTGAAACTGTGTGAAAACAATGAATTAATAAATCTAACAACAAATTGCAGAAAGTGTGGTAAAGTTTGTTCCGACGAAAACAACTGTGACGTATATGAGAACGAAAAGTCTAAAGATACATGAACGCACCTAACTTTACCTAACCTTCACGTTCCCATAGTCAGTAAGTTAAGAGATCATTAATAATAAATATGAAAATATATTTTGATAATATACATGACCGCACAAAACTTTACCTAACCTCCACGTTCCCATGGTCACTAATTTAAGATAATGTACGAAAAATGCAAGAAAGCAATTATTAATAATAAATGTGAACATCCCCACCCTGGTGATGATTTTCAAATTTTGGTAGTTTTCTTCAGGCTTTTAGTCGAAAACCAGACGACCAACCAACTTTGGAAGTAATGCCCTTTCGATTGACATGCAGGTAAAAAAAAAAGACACAGGAACTTGTAAATTACAACCCAGGATGTATTTGATTTCCATATGAAAATGAACAGAAGATAATTGGATCGGTTCTGCGGAATAATAGACAAATAAACATGTCACTATGACGTAGCATTATCATGATACCAATTCCTGAACATGTGCGTAAGGTAACGTAATATCCCGAAAAGTCTTACGAGCAGACATGTGTCATTACTCTGGGCAACATAAAGTGAAATTAAAACTTTATGATACACGGAACTCGAATCACTTGCTTGAGTACATGTCCCTGACAATTACCGATGTCTATACAATACTGAAAATAAATATAGTAGTGAGCAGATAATGTGCATTAATTTAATTCTTTTCTTACCTCGCCGAATTGAAGAGCAGAGATTTAATTACTAACGCTGTACACGCCAAACACAAGATTAATAATGAATATTTACGCGAGAGTATATCATATACTTGCTTTTGTATAACTTTCCTTGCTGGTTTCTTCATCGAAGAGATCATAACTTAATTTGAAAATTGAAGTCCCCTGTGAAATAGGCACATGCTCTTACTTGTAGAATAGAGCATGACCACTACGAAGAAATGCTTTAATTCCTAATTAAAGCTTAAGCTATATTATACTTTGAGATGCATTCCTTGATTATCATGAGTCCACATGTGTAATAATTTACGCTTGCACTCAGTTCCGTTCAGATTATGATGATCGGATCAGAAAAAACGTCCATGGATCAAAGCACCAATCTACCATTCGTAACTGTGCACTTCTGCTTTTACATAATGATATATTCAGTTATTGTTCGTATAATTTTTTGGTACTGATCTGTAATCTGTCGGCTATTTGGTAAAATAGGATTATAAAAAGTTTGTCGCTTATTAGGGAAAATAAACTAAGTAATTCGGTTATAGTATGTTGAGTAGAATCTGATGAATCTTGTCTTGGAGAAAATTCTTCTTCGAGTCTTAGAGTTAATTCTTTGTACATCAACTCCTCATTCCTAATTGTATGTTTATGAATGTTATGTACAATGTCATATTCTTGAATATCTTCCCCAGAAGAAGTATCTTCATATATAGAATTTATTTGCCTACTACTAGGTGTTGTACAAAGAGTCTTTTGCTTTTTGTATGATGCCTTAAAACCAGTCTTTGATTTAAAACTGTGATTTTGTTGATTAATTGTTCTTGTTTGCCTTCGAGGAGGAAGTATTTCCGTTTCCTCCGTGGAGATAGTTGAGTTTTCTGTTTGAGTAATTAAGTTACCAGGATCTTGTGTAGTGTTTCCCGCTACTGTTCCAGGCAATATAGTCCTATTCTGGGGTCTTGATGAGGATGTGCTTGATCCGCTTGATGTTACTTGAGAGTACAAGGGTTTATTTTCCTGAATATTAGT
>JAGDQP010056277.1:0-12969 GCA_022664845.1 Lepisma saccharinum
CAGTACAATTAGCACTTTTCCTTGTTCTAAACCCGTGGGGAATTTTCAATGGAAAATGGATATTGCTCATTAGTGTGTGGATTCTGCTAGTTATATAATGGAAAAGTCGGAAATATTATTGCAATATGTTAAGCAGCTTAGAGATAACAGTGGTTTGAAAAAGTGTATAATGTTCACTTTCCAGTGTTTCGACTTAGCATGAGGCATTCACATATACTTTTAAGGAAGGCTATCTCTTGTATTACCTGCAGTAAAAACAAGTTAGGTTTCTTTTTTCAAACTTCTGTATATAGGCAACTTCAAATAGGCAAAAGTGAAAGAAGGAAAGTTATCACTAACATGACACATACGTTTATGTAAAGAGGATGAAAAGTACTACAAACACAGTAAAAATTGAGAGGTGTTTGCCTCCTTTAAAAATAATTAGCATTTTGCAAATGTATCCAACAAGTGTATAAAGTCTACATGTTAACCGTAAAGTTCTATAATACAGAGTAGTTCAAAAGTCCCAGTACAGCCTGGTAGCTCCCAAACCGACAAGACAATGAAGCATCGTAGTACACAAACGTTTATTGGTGGGGATGGACTACATTTTGGAGAACATGTTCATCGCCATCTCGAAATCCACCATATTGGATGGAGGACAGGTTTTCAAATAGCAACTGGGCCATATGACTTATCAAAAACCACGAGAATGTTCCCAGACAGTTATAGTTTTGACCTACCTGTTACGATATCGGAGTTACTTACACTGATATTTTGCAGTGCAAATTATGCTCATTTATCCGGCAGTGTCCTTTCCGTGCCATTAACTCCGACACCGTAACAAATAGATCAAATCTGACACCTGGAATGGCTTTCTGGGAACATTCTCGTGTTGTTTCATAAGCCACATGACCCACTTGCCATTTGTAAAATTTTACCTCCGTATAATATGGTGGATTTCAAGATGGCGACTACGTTGATCCTGTTCTCCAAAATGTAACCCTTACCTACCATTCCACATTTGTGTACTTCGATGTTTCATGTCGGTTTGTGAGCTACAAGGCTGTACTGGGACTTTTGAACTACCCTTTTGAATTTTATGGCTAACATGAAGACTTTATACATTTGTTGCTGGATACATATGCAAAATGGTCATTATTTTTCGAAGGTAAAACACCTCTCCATTTTTTCTGTTTGTAGTACTTTTCATCCTCTTTCCAAAAAGATATATGTCATGTTAGTGATAACTTTCCTTCTTTCACTTTTGCCTTTTTGAAGTTGCCTATATACAGAAAGAGTGTGTAAAAAGAAACCTAACTTTAACAATTATTTTACTGCAAGTAATACAAGAAATACCCTTTCATAAAAGTATATGTGAATGTCTCATGCTAAGTCGAAAGACTGTGTAAAGTTTTAAGGTCTTGCCTTTTCTCGATTTGGTGCTGTGCAGATGTTTTGTAGCATAACCAGGTGCATCAAGCGAACATTATCATACACTTTTTTAAACCATTCATATTTATAAACTACTAAACCTATTGCAATAATATTTCAGACGTTTCAATTATATTACTAACAAAAGCCTCACGCCAAATTTCAACTAAATCTGAGACTGTGGGTACATTGGCTGAATTGAGATGGAATGAACCTTTTACGAACACCCAGGGTTACTACTGTAAAAGGCTGTCTATTTTACAGCCTGCCTTCTCAGAATAACCAAGTTTCAAATTACCTTTAGTATGCTCTACTACATAATCCTTTTATGAAAATCTAGTATCGACACCTGACTAAAGTAGAGATAATGACTTCTGTCTACAAGTGTACTGAAAAAGGTGACAAGCGAAGGTGCGAGTCAGCAAATTTGCAACAGCAACACAGATACGTGCTTGAATTTACATTTATGGCATTCAGTCATCTAAGGCTCAGGCCGGGACAGGGGAGAGGAAAAAATACCAGGTACTATCAAGGCATTTGCCTGGTGTAACTCTAGAAAAACACCAGTTAGGATGGACCCACGACCTCCGGAATGCTAAGCCAACGCTCTACCACTGAGCTGCAGCCGCTCGGTACGCATACGTGCTTTCAAGGTTACACTGATACACAAGCACGCGGAACCACGCGAATTTCTACAAAGATACGAGCATAAAGCCAAACGTTGTAAAAAGCAATGAACTTTCCATTAACATTACTTGTAATGAAAAATGCACCACAGCGAAATAGCAAGCTCAATATATTAGATATGTATCTAGATGCTAAAGTAATGAGTAACAAGAACTTTTGTCACGTTTATCCTAAACATTTGTAGCGTAATGTAACTCAATTCTTTCCTTAGAAAAATAAATGGTATATTCAGATTATAATTTCACACTTACAGTTCCAGCACGGAGTTTCCTTTGGAGTTCATTATCCTATGGAAACTTGGGTAGCTACTGTAAAAATTCCAATCATCCCCTGACGGCAAGCCGTTTGCAGCTTTAGCTGCCTGGACAAGAGCTTGGAATCCATCCTGTAAGAGAAAGATCTTTCATAAAACAAAAAGGTGTATTATATTTTCGCACATGAACTTCACAAGAGAAACTAAAGAATTTGCCTTTATGAAAAATTCAGACACCCATCAATTATCGAACATCTCAAAACAGTCTCAACCTAAAAAGAAATAGATCAGCTCTGTTTGCTAAATCCCATAAGAATACTGGAAGGGTGACTGCACCAGTTTCCGCTCATATTCCTATTTCCAGCCACTACAACTTTAACAGTAAATAAATAAGGATTCTGATGAGTGGCTCGTACACCTCATGTTATTAGCCAATCGTTTCGATGTTCAGATGCAAAATACATCATAATTCTTTGTTTCAAAATTTGTGAGGCTCAGTTATTCAGTGGTGAACCCACACATTCAACATACACTGCTTACATCGTTAGAAGGAAGAGGAAGTACAGGTATACATCGATGAAACTTTTAAAATTAGCATACAGGTGTTAGTCATTAGTAGAGAGCGGATTTTAAGGTGCAGCACCTTTTCTAAAAATGTAGCTTATAAACAACCAAAGTTCAAAATATGTATTTCCGAGCATAAAACGAACTGAAATGAACACACTTTGTTGCACCTTTTTCGTGAATGTTGCACCTTTTTTGCTAGATTAATCAAATTTCCCTTTTTTTAAAATTCTTTTAACCTTCAGCACCTTTATTGTCCCTTTTCTCTCTCTTTTTATAAAAAATTGTACAGAACAATATGTTTTATTTTCAATTCAATCTGGTTTACAAATAATTATTCCATAAATTTAGACGCAATCTTAGGTGACACAATGGCAACAATAACGGCGCAGTCAATAAATAATGTTCTGCATGTACGACAAAGAGCGGCAATTTCCTTTCGTCTTTCAAAACTCCGCGATAGAAGAAAAAAAAAGGCTGTTTTTCCTAACACCATTGTTGCGCATGCCGTCGAGGTTTCGTGTAGAAAAAGGTTCAGAAAAAGAAATCGAGCTCTTCATTCGCACTTTGGAGTTTGAAGTCTTTGCCTTTGCTTGGTTCTGTAACAATCTGAACCAGAACTTATTCTCAATAAAAGCATAGCATGCCAAAAATAAAGAAGGAAATGTTGCGTACACTTGGAGCAGAATTCAAGAAGGAATGCATTGAAATTGATGATATAATTCTTCGATGTGCAGTTTGCGATGTAAATATTTCCATCGATGAGAAACATCAAAGAGACAGAATAAACCAGCATATCAACTACAGCAAACACGTTAAGAACATGGAACTTCGCAGGTCACAACCAAAGCAAAGTACACTGATAAATGCTTTCGCTTCCGAATCTGAAAAACAGCGATCATCTAATGTGTTTTAGGCAAATCTTACAACAGCGTTAGTCCAATCAGGAATTCCAGTCCACAAAGTAAACAATCCTGTATTCAAATCATTTTTGGAAAAGTATACACAAAGATCAGTACCAGACGAGAGCACCCTGAGAAAAGAACTACGTAAAGCCGATTTTTGAGGATGTTTTCGTAAAAATCAAAGAAGTGGTCGGCAAACATGAAGTGGGTTTCATGTTAGACGAAACAACTGACGAGCTCCAAAGATATATACTGAATGTATTGGTGGTTCCATTATCTGGTGAGTGGATGAAAACGATGTTGTTCAAGATGTACCAACTCCAGAAGATAAATGCCTGCACAGTAATACAATCCTTCCATGATTCATGCATGAAGCTGTGGCCAGAAGGCATAGAATACGATAAAGTCAGATTGATTGTGACCGATCAAGCACGTTACATGCTGTCGGCTTTTCAACAATTAAAGGGCATGTACCCCAACGTTAATCATCCTATTCACCTTCTTTGCACCTTTTTGAATGATTTTTCAGCACCTTTTATTCCCTTTTTCCTACCACAGTTTTGCACCTTAAAATCCGGTCCCTAGTCATTAGATAAATGTACACCGTTGAAAGAGGATATACTGGTAATCACAGCAGAAACAAAGTGTTAAATATATTTGATTAATTTGTGGTACCGGTACTTATTACGTGCTGGATTATTGGCACGAAAGTCTAGCGTGGAACCATACATGGTCATGGAAAAAAGGGTATTAAAAAAACAGTCCACCTGGGCCCAGGCGGGTATTATTAGTCGTCTTCGGGTTTACTTGTTTTTTTTTTTTCGGGTTTTAAAAATAGAATGTGAATAGGTCTTGCTCAGTCGGTAACGTTGTCACTACTGTGGAATCGAGAGGCTTAGAACGGGCCTGTTCTGTGTTGGGGGTGACCTCACTTTATGGTATGAGCACTGGATTCAAGCCGCAGCGTGATTCGGAGCCCAAGACAATTGTAGAACCCGTCATCCCACCATTCATAGGTGAGATTGAGAAAAATCAAGGAGAACCCCATTCGGGATGATCTTACTAATCCGCCTGAGTAGAGTCATTTTTTTTAATCAGGCCCAGGGTTGGCAAAAACCATGGTTTTTTAAATAAAATTAAAAAAAAAAAAACTTTTTTTTGTTTAACAAGGTTTATTTGGTTTAAACACTTTGCTTGATTTATTTATATTACATATGGATAGAAATAAGTTTGTTTCTCCTTAATGTCCTTATGCAGTAGCGGGGTTAAGGGCGGAACCTACAGCTTAAAGTGGAGTCCGAAACACTACTCGGTCCTCCACCTGGACTCGAACCCGGGACCCCTTGATTACAAATGCGATGATTCTACCGACTCATCCACGGAGGACACCTGATAGAAATACGTTCTACTGATCTTGCATACTTGTGAGTATAATTATTAAGAGTCACTTCAGAAGAACAAAAAGATACACAACTGCACAAGTGAAAGGAAATCACTGTACTAACTAACTCTGTAGCTTACGGAACTCGCAAGTTCATCGCTGCAGTAACAAACGTTCGCCACTGGATTCTATCCTGGGTAACATTAAGCCAGTTTTTATCACGAACACCTACTTCTCGAGTTATACATCACATTAAAATAAATGGACAATTTCAAAAGACTACAGAGTACAGATCTAATTTAGTCGAAGCTAGATCACTGAGTCAGAAATATATAGATTAATTTCCATATCAATAAAATAAGTGAATAAAGATCGTACGAATTATTTGAGTTCACTCTGGCTCTGAACCATCCATACATATAAATACAGAAAATACTTCTGATTTCAATAAATTCGTTTCTTGGGGTTTTTATGAGAAAAAAAAATTGTACGAAATCTTGTTTTTTATCAATACTAAACATTATTAGAACAAAAGAATATTTTAGTACTTTTGCCTTGATTGCAATTGCATATAATAATAATGTACGTCACTAGATGCAGTTGATAAATTTTGCCAATTTCTATCCATATATTTAAGCAAAGTTAATTTGGCTTCTCTATGAAACAACAGGCATTCAGGCAAACAGAAAGATACAAAATGGTTTCGTTTCGTTTGTTTAGGCTTAACGTCCTTTGTAACAGCAAGGTTATGAAGGACAAGACCTACTGCTTACAGTGACATCCAAACCACTACTCGGTTCTGTGGTCCCATCGAGAATCGAACCCCTTAATTACAAGGCGAAAATGATATAAAATTAACGCAGATGGTTTAATATGTGGAATCGTCACCATGAAATTCACACGATTTGTGGCATTTTTGCTTTTAATTTTTTGGTTTAAACCAACTGTTTATTTTTTTAAACCTTCACTGTCTTCGACCTAACCCATCCTGGCCAGAGCCGAACATGCCAAAAGACCTTAACTAAAATTCAAACATGGGCGGGACCCCTTGATTACAAGGCAGCGAGTGTTACCACTCACCCTCCGAAAAGGGGTATAAGACTACAGAATGCTTTTCCAGTTTGTTAATTTAAAAAAATTAAGATTTCGGCACTATCTTTCATAGGATTTGAGTAGTGGCTTTGCAAGTGGTAAGACGTGTGTTGTGATCGCTCCTGAAAAAATGCTAATTTTCGGGGCAGAAACGAAACTTACGAACTTGGTGAGTACAGAAACTTAAAAGACCTTAATGAAAAGAACATATTATTAAGTTTTGGTGCATGTGATATCTTTTCGGCAGGATTTATTAAGGGACCAAATTTCCTATGTTAAGTATATGGGATTATAAGAATCACACTTCCTCGTATTAACGTTGACAAAGTTGAGCGACCAAGAACATCCGGTGACCTTGTGGAGATAATTTCTTAAGTCCCCGTTGCAACGAAATTTTCTTAAGTTCTTGTGAGTGTATATAGACAGCACTGAGGGCTAAGTGGGCTATACCTCCGGGGCCGCTAGGGATGGGTGCTTGATATTTTGGGAGGTCGGTGACCTCACCTGGGGAGGTCATTGCCCCCCCCCCTCCTAAAATGATTTTGAAATAGAATTCTGTCGGGAGCATTTTGGGGTTGGTCCCCGGAGTTCACTGACCTCCCCACACACCGATTTTTTTACACTTCTACCAGGAAGCCGGCCTTTAGGGTGTCGGGTTTCCTGATCTGCGGCTCTGGGGATGCCATATTGGTTCTTCCAAGTGTAAGCCTTGCGAGTATGAATACGAGAGTGCGAAGATGTCAAAGAACTCTGATTATACGGATATCACCAAGACTAGACTTACCAAACTTGAGTCACAGTGGAGGTCCGACGATCCAGATCCTAACAACCCATTTCGGTTAAAATGGATGGAGAAAGAAGTAAATGTATGTAAAGCAAGGTTAATAAGGAAGACAAGGAAGTTAAACAAAAGATAAGGATGAAGTATACGCAGAATGGGAAAAGCAAACAAAGAAGACACATCTAAAACAACACCTTTGAGAAATGTGAGAAGAGGGGTCGTTGACCAGGAGAGTATGGATGTAACATCTGGAGGACCAGGAACACCATTGAACCAAGATGAGGAACCGAATAAGAAGACACATAGAACACCAGAAGAAGAGGCGGCGAATGAAAGACATAAATACGAGAAAGAAGCAGAACTGCGTACGCGTAGCTAAGCGTACGCTTAGCATACCCAGAAGGAAGAATAACGGAATCAGAAAAGAACCAAGCAAAACTAGAAAACGCAAGACTTAGGGAATGCGAAATTAAGTTGGCGCAATGGCAAACGAAAGTAGAGGAACGGGATCAAGATATCGCTAAATTGAAAGGAACTATCAACGAATTAAAACCGGAAGCAATAACTGGTAGCATCAGGGTTAACGAATTAGAAATAACGATCAGTCAGACAGAATCTAGAAGACAGAAGAGAAATTGCAGAAACAGGAAGAAGAAATACGAATATTGTACGCCGAAAATGGAAGGTTGAAGGAGGCAAAGGAATCAGCGGTACCAGCAGTCAGCTTTGCAGATATGCTGAAGAGATATACCATAATATCGGAAAAAAACAAGAATTATAGAGACAACCAAAAGAAACACGAAACCAACTATCTTAATGAGACCCAAGGTGAAACACTAAAAGACACAAGGATGAGGATCACCAGAATACAAAGAAATTACCAGATGAACTTCCAAATGATCCAGACTAAGAATGCACTGATTTTGCAGATGGCATCGACCCAGGATGAGGAAATGCTACTGAACCATCCAAACATGTACAAAAAAATCGATATGTCCAACAGAAATGAGAAGAGGAACCCTCTGATGATCATCTATGATATCCCCACCGAGATGAAAGAGGAAGAGGTCATAGAGGAATTGCTGGTGAGGAACCTTCAGAGTATTACAGATGAACAGAGGTAACTCATTAAACCTAGGTTCAAAACAGGACCAAGGAATCAGCATCGATACCACCTAGTATTCGAAGTATCAAGACAAGTAAGGCAGATTTTGCTGCAGAATCCCAAGATATATATTGGATACGAAGTCACAAACATTAAGGACTATCTCGTTGTCACGACTTGCCTGAAATGCTTTGACTATGGTCAGATAGCAAATTATTGTAAAAATGATCCCAGATGTGGAACATGCGGAGAAAAAGGAGACAAGAAAAGTGAATTTAACGAAAAAGAAAAGAAGGTATGTGTACCATGCTATCAAAGGGGACCCTCAATATAAATTAAGCCTCCACAGAACCATAGATAAGTTCGATTATGGACCATAACCATGATCGAGCCGAAGTCCAAGACACTAAATCTAAAAAGAAACTCCCCGTGCAAACAAAAAAGAAGTCTGGATAGATTATTAGAATAACAGAAGTAAAAAAATAGAATTTATAAATAATTGGCTATCAAATAGTTACACAAAATTACCTCTCAAGAAAGTAACCAAATCATCATACATTACATAAATTCTGAACTGCAGACCTTCCCTAGGGGTTTTGCGCAAATGGTAGCCTTGTCGCATGACAGACTTGAATTGGAGGAAATGGATCATGAAATCATAGAAGTTCGTGATAACCAAAACCCTTAAATGTATCTATCCCAGAACAGATATGGCTGTGGATTCATGCATGTCAATTCATCCAGGAAGGATTTCCTGGAGGATCTGGGTCTGACATTGGAACTGCTAGCGGCTCTACAAGGAAACATCAGAAAGAAAATTACGATACCGGCAATTGGGATGGGCCTTTGGAAAGCGAATCCATACATGGTTCTAAGGAAAATAAAATAAGGAATATTGGATTGGAAATGATAATCAACCCAAAGAAACATGATGAGAATGAATATAAGGATTTAAAAGAAAAGGAAACTATGGATCTGTCAACAGTAGAGAGTGAAGAAGATAAGGAAGTCAACATCGAAGAAATAGAAGGAGGAAGAATATAGGAAAAACCCACTCCCAGGAAAAGGAGAAAAACATGGAGATCCTGGATCCCAAGATTATACAGGAAAAAAAGATGGGAAGAGGATAACCCTGGTGGAGGAAGAAGCCGAGGCGGGACCTGGAACAGGATCGGAGGTGCAGGGGACCATGAAGGAAGAAGAGTCCAGAGCGAGAATTGGTAGAGAAGGAAGATAGAAGTAACATAAGCTTCAACCCCAAAAAAATCTATGAGGATCTACACCTGGAGGAACCACAGATGCTGACAGCGGCTCTCAGGATAGTAATAAGAAATATCCAACAACAAGGCAAAACAATGACCTTCCCGTTATCGAGGAGGTCGATAAAATCAATCTTAGAGCAAACGGAATCACTACCGACCAGCAGGATTAGCTGGCGTTAATTGACAAAGTATTTGAGAGGAGTCATTTCAGATGAACAATGTTTACAGGCAGTTTGTTATGGCATATGGACGAATTGTATTTAATCCGGCCCAAAAGGTCCCTGCCTGCTACGTCCACACTAGACAACCGTAGCCATGTTTAAGGTGGTCCAAATAAACCTGGACAGATCAAAATTGGCCACTTCCGAAATCAGACATTATTGCGAAAAGGAAGAGGTGGACGTAGTTTGTATGCAGGAGCCTTATCCGTACAGGGGAAAACTCACAGGAATGCCAATGGATGCCGTAACAATACTGCCAGAGGATCCCAATCCTATGGTAGCGGTGGTGATATTTAACAAAGCCATAGAAGCCTTGGTGCATCTAAAATACGTAGATAAATGGAAATTATGTGTGGATTTGAGGAAGGGTAGCACAAAATTACAATAGTGAATATATACTGCCAATACTCTCTCCTGAGGGACATCTTTGTACAAAGAATAGAAGATATTCTGAATGGATTTTATAATGTAGAAGTGATGATTTTGGGGGACTTAAAATGCTAAATCTCCACTCTGGCACTGCCCTGCGACTGATCAACACAGAGAAAAATTTGAGGACCTGATAAAACAACATAACTTAACAGTCATCAACAGAGGACAACCTTAAACCTTCAGGGGCACGGCCGGAGTGGAAACAAATATAGACATGGGGGGATATATGCAATCATTCGTATAACTGGACCGTGGACGCATATGCAACCACAAGTGCCCACGGCGCTTTCCGCTTCGCTATAGAATATGAAAGAAGACAGATTAATGATGAACAACCAGAGGAAATCACTAAATTTAATAATGTAAAAAAACAAAACAAGAAAAAAAATTGTGTAGGGCCTGATGCTTCCACAATAGTAGAAAACTGTAACCTTACAGAACTAACAAACAACTTAGAAATAGCTACAAGAAACGCCATAATAAATTCAACACCCAGATTAAAAATATATAAAAAATAAAAGGAAACCATTTTGGGACAGAGACCCTAAACAAGCTAAGAGGAAAAATGAAGACCAGCAGGAAAAGTCATAGGGCGGCTGGAGACTATATACTAAGAGCAAGAAGACTGCAGAACTATAAAAGCATCAAGCAGTAATTCGAAAAAGAACTCCGAGAAACCAGGAAGAAAACATGGAACTATTTCGTGGAAGATAGGGAGAATGCCCTACAAGATAATTGTGTCTAAGATAAAAGTGCACTAAACACACTAAAAGATGATCGAGGTCAATATACAACGAACTGGACAAATACAATCGAACTTCTGTATGAAAAACTCTTTCCCGACGATCGTATTCAGGATGATAACGAAGAAAATGGAAAAATCAGAAATGACGCCAACAATGTACCAAACAACAAAACAGAAACCCCAGGAGACCTAATAGTTACAAATGATCAAGTGACAGCAATCATAAGAAGCATAAAACCAGGGAAAGCACCGGGCCCAGATCACACAAAAAATGAAATATTCAAAATTAATTCAAATATATGGACTCCGTACCTGACTAGGCTTTTCAACCAGGGTGCAAAAAAAAAATACTTTTTTTTATGATTTTTTAAAAATTTAAATCGATTTTATTTTATTTAAATCAGCCGTTTCTTCTTTCATAATACGTATCGTAAACTGATAAAAAAAAAATACATGGGAAGTAGAATTAAGTGCAACTGTCCCTCGTTTAATGGGTAAACTTCCAAATTGAGGTTGAATTAACACCTCATTATCCTTGTTTGGTTTAATTTTTACTTAATTCATTAATCTAATTATGTATTTGTAACCTTCTGGAATCTCGTTCAGGTCAGAATAAAAGGGATAAAGAATGCACAAAGAAGTCCTCCATGAACTCATTTGAAGGTATTATGTTGAATTCTGGTAATTATCTGATGGAACTGAGGAAAAAAAACTGTTAAAAACTTTTTCTTTTTTTAAGAATCACTGGTCGCGGAATTTGAATCAATGGCCATTCGAATTTGAAGTCAATGGTTCTACCAACTCAGTCACTGCCGCTGAGTAGAGGTGCCAAAAGTAGTTGGGTAAAAACCTCTAAAAGGCCTGAAAATGACAGCTGCTACTAATACAATAATAATAATAATAATAATAATAATGCAGAGCCAAAGTATTAGAAACTTGTATCTAGGGTTGCCAAAAATGTGGCCTTTTAAATCAAGGTGGGTGGCCAAGATCTGCTGAACAAGACTGTACAATACAAGGTACGGACCACCGCACTAAACTTTCTCGTTCCCATTAATTAAATAAAATAATACTGTAGTTATTACTAAAACATTTATTTATGAAATATGAACAAAATCGCCGGAGAAGTTTGAGAAAATCCCATATTTTTAGTTTCACCTTTTAGTAAACTACCTTTATTTTTCGCTGTAGGAAGAAAATTCGAAAAACTACCCTAGATAATCTTACAAAAACCTTAGGTTTAAACTTTGGTTTCGATACGTTGAACGGTATGGCCTCTAGGCAGTGGTGATTTCAGATCTACCACGGGGGCTACTATAATACAAGGGGAATGAAAAATAGTACTGTGAATATACTGATAACTGACATAAAGGATTAAAAGATACGAGGCTCCGGGCGTGGGAGAATTCAGTAGCTCCAGGAGCAGCTTGTCCCCCTCTGGTCACCGCCTGAAATCATCATTGCGTTTAGGCGGGTCGCGGGTGTACGTATTTACATCGGGACGGACGAACAGAAGGACAGACATCTAAAAATCCCTTTTTCGATATGTAGGGGCCATGAAATATGTAAAACAGTTGAAATCTCGAATTCAGTTTTTTTTCTTCCACGATCACCATCAGTTTCTTCTCTCCTATCGACACTCGAAACATTGTTGCCAACCGTTTTTCTATCAGGTCCCTACAGACTAAGAAAATTGTCCCTAATATTAATCAAATGTCCCTATTTTCATGTACGTGTACCAATGCTACCGTTATTGATCAATGTCCATAGCAGTTTTATTAAAGAAAATGCTAAAAGAATAAAGCTAAAACTCCCTATAATGTAACAATTTCAAAATCTGTCCCTACTTTCGTGAAATATGCATAAAATATCCCAATGAGTAGGGGTATATCCCTACGGTTGGCAACAATGACTCGAAAGTACAAATCGGGATAATCCCGGTCCTGAGCAGGACTTTCCCGTTGCACATTCTGAATAACGAAGAAATGACGTATCGCGCCGAGGTTTAGTACATTAGTTGGAGTTCGTAAATAATAATAAAATAGCACGCATTGTTTACGTTTTAACTCGTAAAACTTCCTTTTAAAAATCTGATTTTTTTACTAGTATTCGAGAAGTGCCTGAA
>JAGDQP010056278.1:1298-12969 GCA_022664845.1 Lepisma saccharinum
GAATTTCTCTAAACAGTTTTTGTTTTTTAATTCACCGTCGACAACTTACCGCCACGGATAAGAGAAAGGGAGTCGTGCAACCAATTTCTTCATATCTGGATGAAATGACCCAGAGCATAAAGCTGTACTTAGGAGAGTAAACGCAATCCTCGAGATTTAGTGACAAAGTTTACGGCCGCTGTGTTAATGTCGACAGTGAGTGCTGCTACTTCTTCGTTCGTTCTCCAAGATAAAAAAATGATAGGTTAGTGTAAAAATCCTTTAGAAGGCTATGTAAATGCATACTTTCTGTGTTCGAATGTTTAACAGAATAAAGGTACTGAACAATCAGTACACAGGGGAATTGGGCAACTTCAGGTGGGATCAGAGAAAGAATGGCGTGAGTTTAGGAGTTTCAGCGCAAGAAGGAAGAGGCAAATAAAAGTCATTTGGTGGTAATGATTATCGTGCGACTTCTTGTGCCAGATTATTTTTCTTATTTGTTAAAGGTAAACGAAACAGTTCACATTTGATGTTTGTTCCTTTTCCCACTTCTGAACTGAATAACGAATTCCAGAAGTTTGTGTGTAAAAAAAATAGTTCGTATAATAATAAAAAGTAGTTGCCGCCTTTGCAAGTGGTACAGCTTGACTCATACTAATTTCTTGTTGCAGAAATAAATATATTGAAATATCGTATATATTCGTTGACTTGCAGAAGTATACACAACGAATATTAAACTGACGTACTTTTGTAGAAAATATTGTCATACATATTTGAAAAAAGATTACTTTTCGGTGAAAAAAAAAATCACCAAGTTGTATTGTACCGTCGTTTTATCCCGGATAGAGATATTTTTGTAACCCAATTGGAATTATTAATCTTAATTGTAATTTTCGTTCATGTACACACAGGAGGGACATGACATGTCTGCAAATTTGGGAAATATTCTCTAAAGACATCCGTCAAAAGTTTTATCCTTAGCTGCTGCACATGTTCGTTATTGAGCTCCTGCTTAACTCTCGTCCGTAGTGTAAGCGGTCCCGCGTTCGATGCCTGCAGGACATAATTTTGGCGTTGACCCAGCATCGCAATACCAACCGAGAAGTTATCTAAGAAGTAGCAAAGTCTGGTGTTGAAAGCCAGATAAGACGTCAGTGGGAGTCATTTTAGCTGACCACGTAACGTACTATCGAAAACCGCTTGACAAAACAGTGTCCTATATGGGCTCTTGAGCCAAAAGAGTTTACATTTTACCTGTTTGTAAGCTCGTTCTTGTACATACAGAATAGATTGTAGATATACTGAAATTTACTCTTCTGTGATTGACTTTTTTACTTTGTTTATTTAAGTAACCGCCGACCTGATAGCCGTGTGGGTTAGAGCGCTAAGCGAACGACTCGAAGGTCCCGGGTGCGGCATGGATGTTTGTGATTTGAATTTTATCTAAAACGTGACGGATAATCGTAGCGGGCCGAAGTCAGTAGTTACTAGAATGACCCATAGAAAATAAATTTTGCCGAAGTTTTTTATTTGAGTAACCTTTCTGATCCGTGTCACTGCAGTGCGGTCGAGTTTGCTGAATCGCAGCTTAAATGATTGTAGACGATATGTAAATTAATAATACATCTACTAAATGACAACTTAAATGCAGGATCAGCTTTGGTTCTTACAGCCGTCTACTTAACCCAACCTAAGACATGGCTCACTGTTTCGATTAATACATTATTTAATATTTCAATTAATGACGGAAGTATTCAAAATCTCAGTTCAGTTGCTTTTCAGTTACACTGTCCGTTTATTAATCGGTAAATAAGCATTTTCTTATACTCAAGATCAATCTCTGGAGCTGTCCTTTAGCACAGAACACTAGATTCGCAAATACATAAATTGATATTATACAATGCAGTTTTGAAAGCAGACAAGTTCTTTATTATTCGTATTTTCTATCACACTTGTCACATGAAAAGCATTACGAGGTACATCCAAAAAATGCTTTACTTTATTCAAAGAGTCTGAACCATCACAGTATATAATTACGTAAACTCTTTTGAGCTTGTACTATTCGTTGAACACTTTCTGCCCACAGCAGTCACACTAATCGTTTGAACATTTACTTTCAACAGGAAAACCGCGAAGTCAGTCGAGAAGAAGGAATGAGATTTGCCAGACGACATGCTTCCCTTTTTATTGAGGCTAGTGCGAAGACTAGAGATGGTGTCCAGTGTGCATTTGAGGAGTTGGTACAAAAGGTAATCGAACGATTTTTTTGTATACTTGATGCAGTGTGCTTTCGTGTACGTTGTTTCAAACAGTCATTTTGTACGTTTGGAGTATGTACAACTTAATAGTGGACCGATTTGCGACTTGAAGATATTTAACTTAGTTTGGTGCATTAAAAAGTTAAAGGTGAATATTGAAGTATATTTCTTGAGAACTTAGTGACTCCGTGACAGTATTACATTTAAAATTCACTTCTGAAAAGAAAACTCCTGGCTAGTTTAGTCAGATTAAACTATTGCTAATTGACATTGAATATTTTTATATTAAAGACGACACGTAGATAATATGTAATTTTACCTTGGAAAATTATTGTTAAGGCGTATCTAATAGTTTGACAAGCAAACGTGCTCGACGCCAAGTTGACGGAAATATTGTAATTGGGCAATCCTTTCATTCAAAATAAGAAACATTGTTTGACGAAAAGAATATTCCTCGTTGCTTTACGTGTGCGTACCCTGCACGTTTCACTGCTTTAGTCGTCCTATAACACCATGTGGAAAAAAAAAAAAAAATCTTAAAAACGATACTTAACGGTACCGTGCTGATGTTTCGCGGACGTTCTTCTGAAGATGGTGCAAAAGCTCGTAAAGAAAAATCTGTGGCGTTTCACACGCAAAGCAAGATCAGTGTGGTGAATATCTTACAATTGAATCATTCTATTAATTTTCGCCATATTCAGAAATAATGAGATGCTACACAATTTAAAAAAAAAAATCTGGAACTAATATAGCTGTATGTACTTCAAAGTAACAAAACCAAGTTTCGATTTTTTTTTATTCCAACAGGGGGAAGAGAGGGAGGGAGAAAGTGGAAGCCATCATGGAAGTTTTTCGCATGAGACGTCTACCCTCTTTTTTGAATAACTCGAGTTCCGGGAGATTTATTATAATGAAACAAAAGCAGTTCTTTTCTTTATGCTAGAAGCTTTAATGTCAGGTTGATTTTTACTTAATTCTGACAAAGTTACAAAATATAGACTTAAAAATGTGCATATTTTTATATTTTGTGCAATTTTTGATCACTAAAAAGTGAACCTAAATTTTGGAGTACCCTATTATTTATTTTTATAAAATGCCTCCACAAAGAGGTGATTATACCCATATTATTAGATTTGAAATTAAGTGTTCTTCTTTTAGGTAAATAATGTCTAAATACATCCTTTTTGTAAAATTGATGAAGATCTAGGTCATTTATATTAAAAAGAGTTGTTTTTCCTCGACGAAAGGCCCAAACCTAGTTGAGTTTAGTCCCAGAATTTCAACACTATACTTTGCCTGATTTTTGAGAAAGGAATTTTTAAAAATTAGATTATGTGCCATTTTAGGAGCACTGTTTAGTGCAAAATGTCCTTCTCTACGTAATCATTAAAACTCGTTTTGCAATCATTTGAATGAGTTTGGAACCTAAATACGTCATACAATATTTTATGTTTTTTCTGCTTCAAAAGTGATCCTGAGCTTTCGAAATATAATGATGTTTTTTGAAGGCCTAATTTACTAACTTTGTAAGTAATGAATATCAGGAACATCATCATGTGAACTTTTGACTTGAATGAACTGAGGTGTTCACTACCAAGGCATTATGAACATTCACCGAACATGAATTTTTCACTGTTTACATTGCATACTTCGTTTTCTTGAATATCTTTGTAGGATTTTCTCATATTTAGACCATGCAGCAACAGAGTAACGTCCCGCACATACACAAACCGAATAGGTGCCACTTGTATCAGCGAGGATGCACCACTTTGGGGTGACGAAGAGAAGCAAACGCAGAGAATCCTACTGTCATGTCTGGGTTAAGCGTCACAAATTCTGTATAGAGTTCTTTTAAATTGCAGAACTACAAGCGTTTTTGTTTGTTGATTTTTTATCCGTTTTCCAATTCTAACAGATACAAAGTCCTTCTCGCCAGGACATAGTTTGGAATATTCATAATTTTCATAAAACAGGGTGGCCGAGCGGTCTGTGGTGGTAGGCCATCGGCTCGAAGGTCCCGGGTTCGAGTCTCGGCAGGGGCATGGGTGTGGATTTTAACAGCTAAAGGCGAATCGTGACAGGCGGAAGTCCAAAGTTACTAGACTGGCCCTTATAAAAATCAAGTTTTACCAATTTTTATGGCTTCTATGATATCTTCACTGTTCCATTTAAACTCTTTCTTTTTAATTTCAGGTAAAATACTATGTTAACTGCTGAACGGCGTATTCTTACTGTGTATTCAGTGGTTTCAAATTCAGAACATATTTGAGGAATGGTCCATGAGTTTGGCAGCAGGCTCAGGATTTTAGTTTTTGAGCAGCATTTGAATTTTTTCTTTTTAACTTTTGTATTAAACTTGAATAATCATCACACGCTTTTGACTTTCCTTCGGGGGAAAAAAATGTACAGCTCTTTTTCTTTCTTCCATGCTTAAGTCTGAATCTTCAAGGGGAACAGTTCAATGATTGCATACACATTATTATTATGTGTTATTTGTCCATTATTTATTTCTTGGGTAAGGTTCCGATTTCTGAGAACAACACCCAAGCTTCTTCCTACTATATATTGTTATTTTACACTTTTCACTTAAAAATATCTACATTCATTGTAAGTTTTGCTATTCGTTCATTTTCACTGATATTCTTCATTGTATCGATCACTGGTGAAAATGTTTGTTTGTGAGATTCTTCACATGTCAGAAATCCTACTGAAAATTCCATTATTATAGGTTTGTTACTAAGCAGATAAAAACATTACATAATTCACTTTAAACCTTCTCATCACCGTGTACACATATTCTTTGTAAAAAAATAATTTTCTCCGAATGAGGTAAAGTAGTGTTGAAATTTTGGGATCATCGAACTCAGCTAGGTTAGGGCTAATTATTTTTTTTTTAAAAAAGATAAGTAAGCTACTTTAACTTTTACAAAAATGGTTGTATTTAGACATTATTTACCTAAAACGAGAACACAGAGAAATCTGTTAATATGGATATAGTCACCTGTTAGTGGTGGCAGTTTGTAAAAAAAATCAATGAAAAAGGTACACCAAAGTTTAGGTTCACTTTTTGGCAATCAAAAATTGCACAAAATATAAAAGTATGTGTATTTTCAAGTCTATATTTTGTAAGTTTTAGATCCCTTGATAGCGAAGATATAGCAAAATGGACCTTCTATTCCCGCTCATAGTGTCCGTCCGGTCCAGAAATTAAATCTCAGGGACTACAAGGTGTGGAGAAATGCAAGAGGTGTCGTTTGAAAGGTCTTATCGAGACTAACTCAGAGCCGCCGAAACAGTCTTAATTGATGCATAAGTTCAGTGTTACCAGTCCATTAAAAAAAAATCAATTATTCAAAATTCTTCCATTCAGTTACATCTTGCTGCACTAAACTTGACATAAACATTATTCAGCCCAAGTACTGTGGATTTTTCCGAACCTAAGCACTGCAGTTGTCAGTGTTGCCAGCTTATTTTATTAAAATTAATGCTTGCACGGCTAAAATGTTATCAAGGGCCTTTGCGATTGTTAGTAGAATCGCAGCTCTAACTTGTTTTCTTATCCGAATTAAATAAAATGAACCTGACATTAAAGCTTCTAGCATACAGAAATGAATGTATGTTTTTTTTTTCAGAATTTAAAAAAATAGTGCGGCCATTTTCAAAGAATGACAATTGTTTTATCGTTGACAGTGGTAGCAGGATTAAGTGTCTAATTCATGTTCTCATCTAATACAAATATGCTAAAGATTCATAAATGTAATATTCTGTTTAGACTAATCATATTATGGTTAGTTTGAAACAACGATCTGTAACGATAGATGGCAGCACTACCTTTGTATGTCTCTAATGTACTTTTTTCGTTGCATGAAATTCCAATGCTTCTCCTAGAAACTCAGGCTTAGAGTGTTCAGACTTTCAGAGAAGGAAGTTCATAACCATTTCAAGAATTCTAACCGTGCCGGTTTTTTATTGTTCATTGTTGAAATCACTTGATTGTTGTAGCGCATATCCAAAGCTATAACAATGAAACTCTTTCAACAACGATTAAAATTAAAAACCGTCATATATACAGCTCTTGTGAACTGTTTTCTTTAAAATTAAAAGTTTGAAGTCTCTAGCCTTTGTAAGAGTAGTATTGCAATTCCATTAAATAAAAATAATAATAAAACGGAGGTAGTGCTGCCATTTAGCTTTAGAGGTCGTTGCTTTACAATATACAATAACCTTAAGTGTATATATTAACAAAGTATTTTTCCATTTTTTAAAAGCATTTATTTAATGCAAATTCAATTATAATTTAATTTTTAAACATTTCATGTGAAAAAATACATTTATTTTACATTAACACAATAACAATGGTACTATGTGCATCAAACTCCCTGGATTCAGCCGTATTGTGAACCGCAATGTAGTTAAGGCTAAAATTGTGAAGAGCTGTGGGTATATTTGTGTATCTGCATATTTATTTCAGTTGAAAAACAAATTCTAGAAATCACATATCTAGTTTTAACACACATATGAATTTGAATTTAAATTTTAAGGCCTTTAGGCAATTTTCGCTCAGGCCGTCCCACTAAGTCTACAGTATTTATGAAACACACTTGGCTTTATGTTTTCAACTTTGTTTTTTAGGGTTATTGTCCGTTATATAGGCGATCGGGCCTACGTATCAATGTTAGTTGTGGACAAAGAAAACTTTCGAACATTTCAGTACTTCTAATTTTAATATTGGGTTTATGTTGAGAATAGGGAGAAAATCTAATTCACTGAATTTCTTAGATCCTGTTATTTGAAGGGGGTAATTAGTGCGATTGGTTTTAGAAACTAGCTGCAGGTTGTTGTTAGTTGCATTAATAAAGTTCACACCTTTCGAACATTTTTTAACCGTAATGCGCAATCATATTGACCATCGCTATCAGCCTTCCAATTACGTAATTGAGAGGCTTAGTTCTTTTATCTAGGGGCTCCATAGTCTAGTGGTTAGAGCATTGGACTCATGTCCGCGTGGTCCCGGGTTCAGTTACCGGCTGGTGTCCCACTTTACGGCGTTCACCCAGCGTCGTGAGGCAAACTGAGGAGTCACGTGAATAAAGACGTGACGGCCACCCTCGGTCTAGAAAGCCCCTGATACGCCTGTTCGTGGTTAGGTGCGCGCAATGCTGACCACACAGCCGTCATCCAGATGGACGCAGTTCCACCAGACGCGGACAGATGGCGTTGGGGCAAGCTCAGGGTCTATCGGCCTGTTACGCCAGTGGTTATTAAAAGTATCATTCTAATAATAACTGTTTAGTTGGACATTACGAAAAGTGCGTCAGTAACATTTCATTGTAAGCGGTATCAGCTATATGTGCAAGAAAATTAATCGGGCGTGTGTCCCTTAGTTTGTCAAGTACTATTCTTGCTATACGTACGCTAAATGTTTACGGCAATGCATGTGGTAGAAACACATCGACGTTTTCGAGTAAAAATGAGAAAAAGAGTTCTCGAAGATAGAGTGAATTTTAGTTGTGTAACGCTTATGTGAAAGTGATTAACCACGGTTCTTGATTATGTAGTAACGGAGTCTATAGACAGATACTTCCAACTAAGTACAAGGAGGTAAACTATGCATTTTGAAGATCTCGTTTACTAGAGTTAGTCTTTATTAATAGCTGGGGCTAAACCAGGATATCTACTTTGCATGAAAGTGATTAAAAAGTAATGAATTTGAGTGATTGGCACCAAGCAGCCACTGTTCAGTTGATGGAGCGTTGGCTTTACAGTTGGAAGGTCGTGGGAACAATCCTAGCGGCCGCCCATCTTGACAGGGTTTCCCCTCGATCACATCAGACGAAATGGTACCTTTATGTTCTTCCCATGTCATTTTTTCACCCTGTTCTGGCCTGAGCCAAAGTCACCTAAAGGCCATAAATAAAGTCAATTCAGTTGAGTGATTTGTCATGGATTTTTTTCTCTAACAACATAATGTTGAAGAATTGCTGTAATATTACTCTCGTGTTGAAATATCCTAATTACTTTGTCAGTTGTCGAAATATCGCAAATTTCTGTTGTTCAAGTGCTTCTGTAGGTTGTACCTGGTCTTACCATAAATACTGTTACAACGTAGGCAAGGAAACACTTACATACAGTGAAAGATATTTGAATGTGAATATGTTTTAGTATATGTACTTGCATGAACGACACATAGCATCAATCATGTTTCAAAATTATCTCTATCGCCTTTGTTGCACGCGTACATGCCCGTGAGTCGTGCTGGCCACTCGTATATTGCAGTACACACCGTCGCCATAGCGAAATTCGCCATAAACTATCCACTATGGAATATTTGTGCTTGTAGGCGATACTGTTTAACCACAGTTTGTAGTTCAGAGAATTGAGGTCTGGGCTGGCAGACGGCCAATCAGTAGTGACGATGAAGTCAGGCACAACATCGCACTCATGCTACCTCTTCGTCGACTTTGCCTATGCGCGGGGTCGTAATCTTGCTGGAAAGTCCACTGCACATTCTTGAACAAGGCTTTACTCAAACCTTTATGGATAGTTCCAACACATTGTTTTCGTACATAGGGTGTCATTGGTTTTCACACCCTTTTTGCAGAAATGAAGACCTTGGACACAAGCATAACTCACTACCACCAAACCATGACAGGAAGGCGAGGGGGAAGCCTCGCTGCATCGTTGGAGCTTTTTTTTTTTTACATGCTTCCTTAGAATTCAACGCATACATCATATGATTCTTGCGATTGAAACATACTTCGATGAAGAAGATTTTTTCGTCTGTAGAGAGCATCTTTCGGTAGCCATTGTTGCCGTACCACTGGATGCAGTTAGGAAATGTCCAGTAGACTGACTATGAGCTTTAAGATCAAGATTTTAAGAGCTATTCGATTTTCTTAATCTACCCAATCCGTTTCACGATCACAGATTGGAGCTTCCTCTTTTCCAGTCGAACTCAAAGTGTTTCATGTTGTCTTTAGGCACACAAGTGTTTTCGTCCTCTGAACACAAGAATCACGGTTTGCAACTCAAGTTTGTAATATTATTTATGGTAAGATTAGGCAACCATCAATCAATCTCTTCACAGGACATTCACCGGTCACGTGTTGTTATGGAATGTGAACATTTGAAATACGCAATTGAAATAAAATTACGGAAATGTAGGTAAATTTTAAAAGGAGATGTAGATTATGTATGAATTGGCAAAAATGTACGTTACAAGAGGCAGAATTGTATTTTTTCTTCTTCTTTTTGATTTTATTACCTGGTCTCTTCTTACTTTTTTTAATTCTTAATTGTTTCAGATTATTCAGACCCCCGGCTTATGGGAAGCACAAGCTCGCCACGGAAGTATAGTCGTTACAAACGAACCACCCGTTCAACAACCTGGAACTTGTGGTGGTTGGAATTGCAGTGTGGTGTAATAAAATGATGGCAGTTTTTTTTTTAATTATGGAAATGACTCTCGGCAAAGAATTAGTTTCAAGTGTCCTTTGTGACATGCTATTGGCACAGAACTTGACATGTAGCACGCAAATATCGAGAGCACGTGATACTTGTGTCTAAAAGAAAAGAAGTGAGGCCTTGCTGTATAATTTTTCGGAGTTTTGTCAAGTTGAGACATTGAAAATAATGATGTATGTGATAATATTGTGATTCGTTTTACTTGAATATATTATTCACCATAGTTGGTCTCCTGTATTAACGGAATATGTCCTTTCATTATGTGAGTTTTTTGAAGCTTTTGTTGCTTTTCTTTGTTACCAACCTTTGTCATTAATGTTTTATAGTACGGTATACAAATGCATCAAACAGCTTTAACGAGAATTGTATACATAGAGCCTAACTCTTCACAGGATCTGATTATTACTATTTAATGGAATTTTAATCTAATTTAGTGTAATTATTTAATTGTTCAAATGGTACTTTTTTCACTCTAGTTCCACGTTTTCTGTGATGTGAAATAAGTAGTAAATGTATTAAAGATAACGGTGAATTATTAAATAAAACCCATGTATTTTAGCTACTTCCTGTTCACCTCATGCGGTGCGTCCTCCTAATTGTATCTTTTTTATTACTAGCACAGTATACTAGTCGTGTAACATACTATAACAGTCGTAGAGTTATGTTTCAATTTCTGTTTTAGTCAAAATAATGAAAGAAAGCAGGACTTTCTTATGTTTGATGAGTTACCTGCTATTTGAAAGTGAAAGGACTGCGATATCCATTGCACTTGTTAGAATATAGCAAGAATGTCCCCATTTGTGGAGATCTATGCAGGCAGATGGACCACCATTGCTGCTATATTGTGGAAGTTTAGACGATAAGCAGGTGGAAGTGGAAACATTTTTTTTTTCAGTAATACAATAAAGTTAAGTTACAATTTGTTTATGTTTAAGTAGTGTTATTTGTATCCTCTGTTATTAAGTTTGGAAAAGTCCGCTTGTAATGGTTCTTTCTGTAATTAACCCACAACTTTTTTTTTAACAGTCTTTTCTTTAGTTCACGATGGTTCGTGGTGTCTTCAAATGTTGCAACGTTAATTGAACCCATTTCCGGACATCATACAACGGTGAAATTTCACACAGCGACGTAAGCCGGGTGACAATACAATATTCCATTGTTACGTTCATATTTTTCTAAATATTTGTTTTTTAAAAGCATATTTTAATATATATTTTTTAATATGGACTTCTTTATCCTAAATAACCTGCAACGATGTGGCGTTTGACTGGTCGCAGAACACTTTAGGATTTGGGTCACAAAACATTAGCTTGAGAAAAAGTATCCAAACACCGAAATAACTCGAATAGTACACCCTCCATTCCGAAAGAAACCGAACTTTTGAAAACAAATAGTACCACTAGTGCCATCTGTTGTAATATTTTACCGGTAGATGGCGTAGTCCCTCATTGACAACTGGTATAAATGTCATGACATTTGGATGCACGGCAACAAAGTTATTGCGTTTCAACTGTCAGTGTGTTGTGTACATCGGTCGGAAAATGAGTTTCAAACAACGAGCTGCAATTGAGTTTTGTGTTAAACTGGGTAAACCTTTTACTGAAACGCACCAAATGCTACAAAATGCATATGGTGATGAGTGTCTATCCCGTACGCAAGTTTACGAGTGGTTCAGGCGATTCAAATCGGGTAGAGAGACGCTGGATGATGACGAAAGATCAGGCCGTCCCAGAACCGGATTATCGGAATTATCCACAAAGAATTTGTTCAGCCCGGCCAGACAGTCACTGGAGAGTTTTACTTGGGCGTCATGAAGCGTTTGCTGGCAAGAATTCGTCGTATTCGGCCCGAATATCGAGAAATCGGCAGTTGGACTCTTTTGGACGATAATGCACCATCACATCGTTCGCGACTTGTAACTGAATTTTTGGTCAAAAATCACATTATTCGTTTGCATCATCCGCCCT
>JAGDQP010056279.1:0-12968 GCA_022664845.1 Lepisma saccharinum
ATCAAGTTCCAGCGCAAAATGTGTCAAATTAAAAAAACGAAGTAAAGCCCTAGATGGATTTCCTCAATCGCAGTAAATGGAAAACAAATATGTAAAGCGGAGTTTATCTTTCTCTACTAATGTATAGAGGTAAATAAGATTGAATTTTCTTCAGCGAGCATTATGTTGAATCCCGTTCTTCCCAGAAGAAGTGATCGTCAGGCAACCTCGGCTGTACTCAAAGATAAATCTAGGTTATTCCTTCCATTCAAAATTATATAATCGCACATCTTTGTCCATGGTCTATAATCGTGAAGGGCATTATTATTATTTTTCAAAGGGAAAAATACGCTTTATTATGTGGTTATTTCATTTCGATAGTTGAGACCAATCATCTTAATTCAGTATTTCACCAGACATTTTAAAACCATTGCCTAGCTTTGAACCTCTAAAGCTTTATATTTCATGGACAAGGTAGACTGTATTTATTTTATTAACTCTTGATCTAATATAAAAGTAAAAATGCAATCGCAGTCCCCTACTAAACACCAATATTTGAAAATTTATTATCTACATATAACCCTAACCATTTGACCAGGCGGCTGTAGCAAAATTACTACTTCCGTCTAACAAGAACAATTATTGGGTGCTGAAAGCACTTGAATTATATATATATATTTGTGAATTTATAGAAATCATATTCGCTGTAGATCTCGTTAAAAGGAGGCATACGATATAAACACAAGTGCTTCGTATGTCACATTAAATTCTATAATCATCTATTCACTTTGGCTAGTACATCCATGATTATCATCTTATAATGAAATGCTGAGAGCGTCTTGTCAATGAAGTATCTCATCATGTTGTGTATGATGGGAGATACGCCTCTGCAATTAATATTCTCCTCCTCGTGATATTTTATGGAAATACTATAACGTGACAATCGTCATCACCTGATAGAATTTGAAAAAATCCTTCTCCACCACAATTAACAAACACAATGCCCTGGTGGCATATTTTGAAAATACAAACAGGCGACCTAGAGAAACAGTCGTTGACATTAGGACTTTCCCAGTTAAATGACTGCTTGAAGTGCATTGAGGGCCCTGCCTCCTGTCACAAGCGGGAAATATCTTCATCTTCCTTGAAATTTCCCTGAATACTTATTTATCCGCTCATACCATCTGATGAGTAAAATGTTAAATGTTTCAAATGCTTCGTTTATATCCAGTATTAGAAGATGTTAGAGACATGTGGCGTAGTGTTCCTTAGTTCCAAGCTGACATCCAGTAACACACCGGTAGACGCCCTCATGTTCATTACCTTCAACCTAGTTACATTTCGTCTACCTAATGAAGAGCTAGTAAACAATACTCAAGTAGCTATGCCAATGAGCCACTATGGATACTCCATCAATGCCGTGGTTGAATGTGCTAGTGGAGCTGAGAAGGAGAGTAAGTTGACCATTATTCAAGTAGAAATTGGAGGTATTCCAGTAAGTGTCTTGTGCGACATTGGAGCAAACTACTATCTTATGAATAAGTCTTCCTTTGAAGAGATTTAAAGGAAATATAATTCAGCAGATTTTGATGTGATTGGTTCCAAATGTAAAGACTAAAATCCGTAACTGAAAATGAAATCAAAATTCGTGGAAAGATCAACACCAATGTTCAGATTACTGACGACTATAACAAACCTAGATATGCTCGTAGTCAACAAGAACCCATTTGACAATTTTGGGAAATAAGTTTCTAAATCAATTGGAATGTTTTACTATCAATTTCAAGAATTGTCAAGTCACTCTCTTTCTCAGCTGCACTAGCACATTCAACCACTGCATTGATCGAGTATGCATAGTGGTTCGTTGGCATAGCTGCTTGAGTATTAACGTATTATTACTAGAGTGATTTGCTCTCGATCAATTACTATACCTTCTGTATCTACGGAAATATCCAAAGGTTATATCTAAATATACATAGAGAACAACCAATCTTCAGAATAAAACCAAGGAATTGAAAGGAAAAGGTAACAAGCCTGTTAACTCAACTAATAAAAAGACAATAAGCATGCACCATCTGTATCAAGTGATAGTGATTCACATGAAATACATTTTGGAGCAACTGCCTACTCCGAAAGAATATTAAACCCTTTTATTTCTAATCCAAATTCATCCTTGAATGAAGGAGAGGTTATCAGGAACAAGGATTGTGAATTAAACCTGTTATAATATGCAGCAACAGTGAATGCGAAAATTGTAAGGACGAAAACTTTCGGATACAAGCAAGTAAAAGAAAGGTGTCAAGTGGAAAGAAGACGCACCTAAAAACATTATGCCTAGTTTGTTTCCTACTGTTTTGTGTTTACCGGTTGTGATTGTTTTATATTTTATCACTGAAAGGTAAACACAATACTCCCCGGTAAAATATATAATCAACTAAAGTGATTAAGTAAATTGTTTTATAGTATTTTACGTTTATTTGAGTTCCCAGAAGAAGCGTTGAGGATTCCAGACGTTTTATTGTGTGGTGTTTTCCAAGTTTGTGTTTGACACATATATTTACTAGTGATGGGGTAATAATAAGTCCTCGGTACGATATCAGATCACGCATGTGATCTAGTGAATATGGATAACCAGTGATTTCATGAACATAAGAAAACATCAACATATCATGATGTACAAACCCTTTTTTTTATTTTTGAATGTTATCTTTCCTATAAATCTAAATGTTCATATTTTTCTTGATTATGCAGTTTCATATTTGATTTTTACACGGGGAATATATGTAAAGGCTTATTTATATTCATGTATAGCGACCACGCATATGAATACAATTACTCTTAAAAGATACCCTCATGTAATGTATAAATGCCGAGAGTCTGAAGTTACCTTTTGTCTTGATGAAGTTTGCACATTTTACTACGACAATGCATAATTTTATTGCATATGTTCAGTGTTGTATAAAGCATTTGTTTATGTCATTCTATATACCCAAAAGGGCGAGACGCTTTCCGAACAATATGTCCGCGAACTGATTTAATATTTATCTTGTAAACATTTACCCTAGTACGTTGTCTAGCTGATGTGCAAATTTGATCTTGATTGGTTTAAAACTAGCTGTACTAGATCCAAGTATGTGACATTATGTGTGTAAAATATTATATCAAAATCTATATAAGTACCTGTATGCCCGTAAAACGGCACTTCGACTCATGTATTCACCTTGGAAGGTTCGCTCGCTTTATTACTTGGAACGTTCCTTTAATAAAATAAATATTTAATAGCATCTTAATATTGCTTTTAATTTCATAGTAAGTATTATTGGTTGTTGATATTTAGACTATTGCACCCTTAATTACCCGGGACTTTAGTCTATTATACGAGCTCTATATACATAAGGCTTTAGCTCTAAATTAAATAGTAAGATTATCCAGCATCTACAAGCCGAGCTTCAGCCCACAGATGCCCTGAGAGGACATTTTGATGACAGCAGCTTCCAGAATAACAGGGTGTTCATTAATAAACTGGCACGTTTTACATGATAAGCTTAAGTTTGCATATCACCGCCTGTTACATGGTTCATACAGTACTTGAATCAATCCTCATATGGAAAAACATAAAGAGACATCGGTTCAATCTTTCCAGTTGCCCGACCCTCTGTAAACGACATGATGCTAAATATTAACGCGAAACCGATGACAACGTAAAATCACCCTTATTTCAAAATCTCTCATCATATAGAAATATATCCATAAATTATGAAATAAAAATCTACAATAGATTATACATTGCTTGTGTCAGCTGAAACGAAATGATATGGCCGATCATAGCTCATCAGAAGTTTACGTTTAATGCTATATTTACATTCTTCAATCCACTTGATACGTTTTAAACAAGATTAGACGCTAGTGATTACGTTTATCGTTTGTACTCATACGGAAAGTCGTTCTATTCGTGCTTATTGCGCCATATATTCACTACAGAAAATGTATAGGAATATCCTACTTCCTTTGGGAAAAACCTTGCGTATCTATTGCACAGTTTTGGAGTATGCATGTTTGAATAGTGCAGGTTTGAAATGTTTGAGTGCACCATGCCCCCGCAGTTTAGTTGTTAGTGGTATAGAAAATATCAAGCTCTAAATTTCATTTCCCACACCTTGGGAAGCCTATAGTGCCGAAACGAAGCGTTTGTGTACCCTCGATGGTTATGCTTTTTTTATTATTATTTTCATGTCAAGAATCTCGTAAAGTAGGTTGTCGGTGTTATTTTGTAACACCCTGTATATCACTAGCTTATTTGACCGCCCGTTGGTGCGCAGTGAGTAGTATACTTTGGTAGCAGAAACAATTAATTGTATTTTTGTTTACCTACGTTTTGTTAGTTAAACAATGTTAGTTAACCAAATTATTTCTGGTTTGAAACAATGAAAATTTGAATTTAAAATGATTATTAATAAATTGCATTTTTGTTTTAAGTTGAATATCGAATTAATTTATTTTTCTCGTTATTAACAATTAATTACAGTTTTTATTAATTAGCTCACGGCACACTCACTCCTATGACTTCAAATACCTCTAGCTCCTGGCTTCTGGAACCAAGAAACACGCAAAATTTGGTTAAAATCAATGCAACCATGTAGATTTGTATCGTGTTCAAACACACCAAATTTTGGATTTATATATAGATAGATTCCCTATATTCATTAAATAGAAGAATCCATTAAATTGAAAGTTTAAAATATCAAAAGGAGGAATATTTCTACTCTTGATTTTACTTGCTTGAAACAAAACAGCCATAAAGTAGATGTTCCACTATGGTCAATCTTGTGGTTCAGCATCTGTAATTGCGGGTGTACAGTATCAGAATATCTTTGTTTATTTATATTTTGTAATGCACCCAAAATAATGAAGTTACCCTAAAACTCAACCCGTGGATCCTGGAGCAAACCATCTCAGGCGTCAATGCATCACTGAGCGATTACGCCGAAGAACAATACATGTGGGTGTGAATCTTCGTTTTATAAGCCTGAAGTTAAAATTTCTTCTCAAGACAGAAGGGAGTTAAACGTGAGATATTAAAGTTTTCAAGTGAAATAAATTGTGTTCTTACTTCTTTAAAGTGATAATATTTAAGTGTTTTGTTCAATACTCAAAATGTTTTAACCTTATTTACTTACAAATTACTTTACGTTCTTCGTAATTCATGAATATAATGTACTATTTGAAAAATCGTAAGTAATTGTGAAGGTAATAAGGTTATATCCTATGGACTATACTTTACGAATCGCACTCAGAGTTGTACCTTGACACCCTAGGGGTTCAAAAGAGCAAACTAGATTATCCAGATCTTTTATATAAGAATTATATAATTCTTATAAATCGAAAAATCAACACTTTATACATAGTTTAGGGCGTACTTTCTTAGATCAAATTTCAGAAAAATGACCTTGATGAACTCTTACAAAATTTCATGTTAATTTTGCAATTTTCCTGTGCAAGAATATTGCAAAATAATATTCAAATGTGAATATTGTCTTCTGATAATACAAGAGCATCATTTGGCCGATTCAACACGAGCGGGGAAAACGCGGTGGTTTTATATGGAGAAAACCGTGACTTCTAACAAAGCTCATGCCTTTAAATCGTGTCAAACCGTGAGGTGAAACCGCTCATGGAGGTACATACAATTAAAAGAATATCGCGGTTCCTCGCGGTGAAGTCGCCATGTTTTTCCCGCTTGTGTATAAGGGATCTTACACGTATCGGGTGTGGTTTTGAAGGCGCGTGCCACTCTATATAAAATTTACATCAGACAATATTTTTGCGATTGTCCCTGAAGTTACTTTCATATAAAAGCTATGAGTTATACATAAAATACATTCTCAAAAAGTAAACAGTGAAGTATTCACTTCAATAAGCTTGCAATCTACTTATACTATCAAACCTTTCTTGTTCAATAAATAGCTCACCTACCCCAGTATGAACTCTGGGACCTTAAAGTCAGTTCCTGTCTGGAGCAAACATTTAACATTCCCACAGGAACTCAGCAAATGCCTTCTCAAAATATATGAATGGTGAACTTTGCGGTGCGTATAAAACAAAAAAGCTTAAACCCATCAAGGTGGCTCACCTTATAGCACAAAAATACACAAAAAGGTTTTAGAAAATAGAAATTCAAAAGAAACTACCACTCAGCCTCCAGAAACAAATAATGCAATGAAGGTTCTCCACCGACACATGTGTATTCAGACCAATCGTGGTTCGGAGAAATAGAAAACTGGAGAAAAATAAACTCCCGAAAAGACCTGACGCTTAGGCCAAGCACTAAAACGTTGACAAAAATATACCAGTTCGATCACTTACTATACTTAACACAGAATGGCACAAGACCAATAAAAATAAGCTCTTTAGGCCTCTTGGGAATGGCCACTGATACCTAATAAATTATATATATTGTTATTCAAAATATTGAAATCACATATACCAGCACGTACTTGCTGCAACAGGAAAAATAGTTTGTTTTTTTTTTAATCAAAAAGCAACTTACGACCCAATATTGTTAATAAAAACTACGTCCTTCAAAGCAAATATGTGGAGCGGTATGCCCTTAAATTTTAACTACACGAGGAAATTAAATTATCTTTTCTATTATATTTCCTACACAAAAGGGGTAAGAAATACACAACCAAAACAGGCATTAATTTCATTCATAAATAAGCGAAAGAACCAAATAACAAAGATATAAAATTTCGTCTGACTTAAACAGCGATCGAGTGGTAACTACGGAAACTTTCCTTGTAGCATATGTTTTATATCAACATAATCGTTGGCTTGTAAAAGACCGACGCACGAACTCCAAAGTGTGAAATCCTAAACATCGTACTTAGAAGCACTTGAACTAAAAAATAAAAAAGCAAGCTATTTAAAGTTCAGAATAAGTCATTAGAGGCAAAGTGATTTTAGCTGGTAAAGCTACACAGATAGTACTTGTTTTCACTGGTACATATCAGAACATCTAGCCATCCGACACAAGCGATAGGGAATGCTTATTAAATTCCAAGAATCCATGATTCAGTGCCCAATGAGCAGGCTATAAGAAGTAGGTTGAATTAAATCACACGTTAATGGTTTCCAACCGATCTTGATATGTTCTGTAGGATAATATCAAAATTGAGACAAGTCTGTATTTCTCTATATTAATAGAGAAAAATTAACTGATTCGAAACTCTATCTTGTCTCTATTTTTTTTAGTAGTAATACCATATAATATGCATATGATTGTACGTGTGCGTGAATATTGGCGTAGGCTTTGCCTCGCAGATTGTACCTTCCTCCTGTTACTTTCAGAAGGCTACGAGCATATCATTTAAAATAAAAAACGCTCTCCAACCATGTAATTTTAATGTCCTATTTCAGTTACTATTGTACTATCTTTTGTGAATTATTCTTATGTATTTAATGTAATTATTTTAACTTTCCTCTTATTTTGACAAGTGCTAGATAGCAAAGTAATCATAGGCTGAACCTCGCCTGTTTGAATAAAAAAAAATATTTTCAGAAAGGCAATTTCTTGTGGTATACCTTGTATTGTATTTCTATTGCGTAGTATCTTAGGAATATAATGTTGCAACACATGTATTGTTTCTGCTGTTTCAAAACTTATTTAAATTTAGTTTATTTAATATTCTAGGTACGAGGAAACTCTAGATGGACGGGATTGTATCACTGATCAGCTCCTTTTTTATAATTCTTCGAACAAATTGTTAGATATAAATGAAGGAACTAATTTGATTGGCGGATCCAGTGTGGAGGAGATTAAAACGACGAATCCTTCTTTCGGACTTAAACAGCGATCGAGTGGTAACTACGGAAACTTTCCTTGTAGCATATGTTTTATGTCATTCTATAAGAAGAACGAATATCTGTGTCATCTGAGAACACATGAAGAATATAAATGTAAGTGCACTAAATGTCTGAAAGCATTCAAAAAGGGGATACATTTCAGGAGACATACTAAATATGCTCACAATACATCATCTACTCATCCAGAGTGTGGCGAACGTTTTGGAACAAAAAAGTGTATTCAACCCCACACTAAGATTCACAGAAACAAGAAGTTTCGTGCTTGTGATGTATGTTCGGAATCATTTAAAGATGTCAATACTTTAAGAGTGCATCTAAGAACACACAGCGAGTATGCGTATAAATGTAATGAATGTTCTAATTCATATAAACGGAAGAGTAGTCTTGTAAGTCATAAGAAAATCCATAATCCCTTATTTGTTTGCGAGAGATGTGGTAATCGTTTTCCATCAAAACATCGATTGGAACTACACGAAACTATTCACACCGGAATAAAAAAGTTTCTTTGTTATATTTGCACAAAAAAATTCCGTTCAAAAATGTCTATAAGAAGTCATATGGAGAGTCATTTTGCAGATATGTACTCTATTCCTTATTCTATGTTATATTCGAGGGAGGGTATTGTCCTTAACGATCACAAGGAAAATGCTGATTCGACAGACATGGTTTGTTTGCTCTGTGAGCAAGTTTTTAAAACGAAGAAAGACTTAAGAGAACATCTTATGTCTCACGCTGAAGTTGGATTCAGATGTTCTGATTGTGGTAGATGCTATACGAGAGAATCCTCATTAAGGGAACACAAGCGAGTGCATTCTCGTGACATTACTTGTGAAATATGCGACAAAGCCTTTGCAAATTCCAATAACCTTAAATTACACAAAACAGTACATAGACAATTCAGGGCTTTCCAATGTGAAATATGTCAGAAATATTTCAAAGGTAACCATACTCTTTTAGTACATTTGCGTAACGTACATAGCAACTTAAAGCATTTCACATGTAATTTTTGTTTCATGTCTTTCGAGTCGAAAAATGGTCTCGCATATCATATGAGATCTGTACATTCAAGAGAGAGCTTCATTTGTGATTTTTGTAAATCAGAATTTCCTACTAAAGAACGTTTATATAAACATATCAAACATATACACATTAACGTTGAATATTCTCCTTGTGAGATCTGTGGAAAACTTGTAAAGGCAGAGAAAATGAAGGATCACGAAATCATTCATTTTCCAGAGCAGAGGAAGAAACTAATTTGCAACGAGTGTGGTAAAAGGTTTGCCAATAAGACTAACTTAAGAAATCATTTGGATTTTCACGCTGGGATCAGAAGACATGAATGTAAAGAATGTGGCGCTCGTTTCACTCAGAAGAGTCATTTGAACACTCATTCATTTCTACATTTCGACAACCTTCCTCTCACTTGTAACGAATGTGGAAAGAGCTTCCAGACAAAATCTCAATTGAACGATCACTGCCTTTTACACAAAAATGGGAATGCATTTGTATGTAATATCTGTGACAAGAAATATACTGTCAGAGTTTCTCTCCAATATCATATGAAATCTAACCATATGGACGGGTTAGTCTAGTGTTAAGTTTGTTGACTAATAAGGACATGGATTTTAGGGCAGTTTTATCTTGAAAAGACATCTGCTTACATGCAAAAACTATAAATATCAGCAAATGGCATGTATAATACATGTTTCGCATCACTATTGGCAGTACAGATCTCACTGGGTTAATATTAAGTAGCAATAATTAACCAAAAGGTACTATTTCTTTAATTATAAATATAAGAATGTGTTTTCTAGACTACAACCGAGAGATAGAATCGTAAGTCCAGTCTTCTGCGAGAACTTTTTAATTATAAATCTTTCTGTATTTTAACCAATGTTGTTTAAATTCTACAACAATGTACGAAGAACGTCTGTATTGAGGTAATGCAGGAAACAAATTCGTTGCTTTCTTAATTATTACTATATGCTTACTGTCAGTAGTAGGAGTAAAGGATAATGTAGCGGGCTTAACATGTACATTAAAGGAAAATATATTTTAGTAGTTTAATATATTCAGGGAGTACAATCACAAGGAAATAATCTTTATTCATATGTACGTACTACAGCCCTCCAGAAACAACGTAAACCAGTGATGTGTGTCTCTGGGCTAATAGTTTTCTTAACAGTATGTTTCTGTACTATAATTGTAAATTGTAATTTCTAATGCTAATCCGTAAATTGGTCCTCTCAGTGCAAATTTTCCACTGTATTACTAACACTTAATACATATTTATGTTATTGTTAGTAATATGAGTTTAATGGTGTGAATATATACAATATGAGAAAAGCTATTTTATTATTTTATAGCAGTCACGGAGTAACTTCTCAAAGTAATAGCCTGTGTTTACGACTGACTGCCTTCCTCTTCATGATTTACAGAAACATGGTAAAATGACAATGAATACTTTGCGCTAATATTTTACTTGCAGGCTATGTTTCTGTGCTATCATTGTAAATTATCTTCTAATATCTAGTGTTAATATGTATATTGTTCTGATAAGTAGTTTCCGCACAATGTTAATAACACTTAATATATGTTGATGTTGACAAACATGGTGCCATTTCAGGTCTTCTTTCATTTAGGGCAATTATTTCGCACACATTCTCATGTAATTTGCAGTGCCTCTGTAATTTGTGTATTTAGTATCTGATATTCATTGATGATATACATACTACATCCAATATATCTACTTTTTGAAAAATGTTTGTTTCTACGTAATATGTAAATATTATTCTGTAATGTAAATTATTGAAATAATTTTAACATATCTTAGTATTCATAAGCTGAGGTCATTGGGGCACGGTGGTTTTAAGTGCTTGAATTTTTAGTATATATTCCAGATACATAATATGTAAAATAATTTTGCCAGATTCTTCAACGCTACTATTGATTTTAGCAACTAATATATTTGACAAGTCTTTCGTTCATGAACGATATATTGAGAAGTATTTATTGCAAGTCAGAAATATCTTAAGTACTAAAACTAAAAATTAGTGGCAAATAGGCAAGTAAATATAGAGCGATAAATGAATCAATATGCGAATTTAAATACCAGCTTTAATTGCAAGATTTGTATCGAATACCTGCTACATTGGAAACTTTAAATGAATCTCGTCTCAGTTGTTGAGGTTATAGAAGAAACAACAACTCTGTTTGTAATTAGGAAATAATACAAAGGAAATAAACAATTACTTTCTCATACACGACTTGCTACCTATTTACATTAAAATAGGTGGCGAAAGAGACCTGCTAGGACGGTACGGAATATTGGCTATTTTTTATTTCATTTTTTACATACGATAAAAAGTTTCTTCATATTTTGGTCTGTAGATAAGCCACCAACACTTTCTTTTAAAATTAACGATTGAGACTCAATAGCAACCTAACAATTTCTTATAACATTTTCGTATAATTTTCATATCACTTTCAAAGAAATTTAACAATTTGTTAGACGCATGATTTCACGTGAAGACACGGCGAACAAAATATATTAAAATGGAGAGAAGGAAAATGTGTAATAAGTTGCGTTTTTGGAATTGTAGAAAACATTCAATGTTGTTATAATCACGTTATGGACAATGCAGGAAGCTATATCATCTGTGTTCTCATCATTTTAGAGTCTTGTGCTGAGAGTAGAAGCTATATTTAAGGGAATCATTTTTATTTTGCGCTTTCAATAAATTGTGAAAATTAAGATATTAATTTATTTTCTCAATTCGTCACCTCTCACTTCTCATACAATAAGTAGAATAAGTATCACACTATAGCATAAATAATGGGTTGACACTGAGAATTGTACACTTATCAAAATGTTTTCAATAATGGTGGGAATGTTTAAAGTAATTAGTGATATTAATAATACTTTTATTGTTATTATTGCCAGCTTTTTTTACCGTGTCACAATTTTCAAACCTTCAACTGACAAGAATAAACTTAGAGTTTAGGTTCGTAGACCTTCACTACCAGTCATGCTCCTCTTCAGTAGATATTAAACAATTATAATTTATTTCAATGTAAATCGCATTGACCTTGTTTTTATATATCACTAGCAGATCTAATTAGATTCACTTAGGTGAAAATGTAATATATTATGTTACTTCAGTTGTAAAAGGGCCGCGGTGAATCTATTAGTAGAGCGCTCATCTCTGGTGCTAGGGGTCGTTGAGCACGTGAGCCTTGTGATCGACAAATAACGTGTGCATGACGTTTTTCTGGGCCGTCCCACTTCCCTTCATTCCATCAATTTATCCCATTATCATCCGTTCGGCCTATAAACTCATTAAAATAAAATTCAAATTTAGTTATACAATTATTTTATCTTTCTATTGGAATTGTACACTTCGCAACAACAAAATTGAGACGGCGAACGCCGTGCAGCTAGGCAATCCAAATGGCACCTTCGTATCCCATAATTGTGTCTGGTAAACAGACTTTCTCTTTCCTTCGTCTACTAAAATCTGCAAATATCTAGAGCACGTTTTTTTTTTAAATAGACATGTATTAGTATCGATAAAATGAAAGCGAGACAAATCAGTATACATAAGTTGATGGAGGGAGAAATGTTAAAACATACAATGAAACGTTGAAACCGATGGATGTCTGTTAGACAGAGGCAGAGAAATGAGGGAGACAGAGAGAGAGAAAAGAAGAAGTACCGATGAAAATATGGAATTTAAACGTAGTAAAAATATTAAGTTCAGTTCCCACAAATCAAATCTAACAGCAAGTGAGAAGCGACTTTCGGATTTTATATTTTTTTCAGGGTTATTCGAATAAATTATGGGTGCTTAAAAAATTCATTAAGTCACTTTCAAAATGGAGACCAAACTTGGTGGACAGATTAAATAATCATGATTTCCAATGAAACTCCAGAGTTTTGAGACACATCTAGGATAATGTCAAAAGTGCAACACACATGCTTTGTTTGCGCGGGGTTCGTTTGCAAATTCGATGGAGCTTATTAAACATACTGGTTCGGAACGCTTTGTAATCAGGGATTCTGCCAGGATTTTCAGTTTGGGGCCGTAAAGTCAAAATTGGGAGGATGGACGTAGAGTTTTGCACGG
>JAGDQP010056280.1:0-12968 GCA_022664845.1 Lepisma saccharinum
ATTTTCAGAGATATGATGGTTTATTTCGGTGAATTCATGCATATACCTCGCATGAGGGACATGTATTTTGACTATAAAATGTTTATTCTAATCACCAGGCTTAAAAATGATTACCAAAAGATTTTTGAATATGTTCTTCTACAAAACACGATAATTATTTGAGTGATGTATTGTTTTGTGAACGCTGGGACTGATGGTTAAACAACTCAAAGTTAGCTAAGAAAATATCACTTTCATTTAGTAAAGTTGAATATTTAGATAAGAAAACTATTATTTTCTCCAAAGCATTTCTTTCGGTCTATACTGTAATATAGCCATTACGTTAGTACGTGCCATTCAAAATTTGGATTTGACATTTTAATTTATTCCCGAAATAAAATAATTTATTTTGAACACTATAACAATTAGAATCTGGAAGTGACAATATTTGGACGTGATTTCCATGATAACCAGAAGTGGTACACACATACTACTTGGCTTATTGATTCTCTCATATGGTATATTTATTACATACAAAATGTCATTAGAATCAGTTGAAGGTCAGAAATCGGCCCTTATTGTGGAACTACTTTAATTGTGGAACAAAACAAGTCACCAGATTTACGAACTTTAAAGTCAAATTTTGGGACAGTCCAATAGTTGGGGACAACCTGTAGTGAATATTTTTGTCTTACAACAATAATTCGGGCAAAATATATGCCTTGACTAACATTTACAGCATTGTTTAAGTTAAGATTGCTTTGACGTATATTTACTGTTGGAGAATGCAACATACACTGGTTTTGAATAAAATAAGAAATGTATTTTTATAAGCCGGAAATGTTTCCTTTTTCTTTCGAAAATATACGACAGGTTAATTACATTTTTATTTACAACATTTCGAAATTTACGTAGTAATGACGACATTCTTGCTTTGATTTTGACTTTTATTTTCAAATAGATTAAAAAAAAAGGTTTTACCAGCCATTTCCACATCATGCACTGAAATATATGCTTCTTCCTCACGGAAAATGATATTTGCATTATGTCTCTTATAATAGACTTGATCAATTCAATTTAATGTTTCTAAAACGTTCTAACTGCACGCTTTTATCTGCTTCCTGTTTTCTACGCTGTCCACAAGGATTTTAATTCATGAGGAGGTGTGCGGAGCAGTGGTTACAGAAACATTTCGAGAAATGTTACAGAAATGTTTAATTCTAACATACAAAAATAATACATACTTTTAACAAGAAAATGGGATGCATGCCGCAATAGAAAAATAATGATAAGGAAACTTCTAAAAATATATTTACTTAACGATTAAAATCGAAAAAAAGCTCATTTAAACCCACTATGAAAAAATTAACGTTATAATGAAATGAAATCTTATAATAAATATTACATTTCTTGTAATATATACAGTTAAACAGAAAGGATTTTCGTAAACACTAAAATCTCTTTTATACAGACTAGATCGAACTGGATACGATTCGGATAAACCAGATTTACGATTTTTCATATTGGAAGCACCTAGAAATACTGAACACAATAACAAAATTCCACGATTCAATGATACAAAAATATTTAATTAAATTTAGAATAATTACAACACATCACTGTATATTTTAACTTCGGAAAATTATTATTATATTGTGGGACTTGTTTTCATGAACGCTTGCGTTGCTTGCGACTTGTAATGAGTAGCCAATTAAAATACGTGTGACACGTAAAATAAGGCCCTAAAATATGTGTATGAATGTGCTATTAAACCAAATCACAAGCAAAGCAAGCAACGCAAGTACTTTATATTTTGATAGTGACAAAAGCTATACTTTTTTCTCGAAATTAATAGCGGAAAAGTAAAGTTCCGAATAAATTAGATTGTAGCTTAATAAAATGCAAATAGAACGTGTATGGTATGTTTAATCTGCTCAGTGCAGCTTTTATACATTCGGTATAATGTTAATAGATGGCAGGGGTATCAGGGGTGATTTCATTGGACTACAACCATCGAGTGACTAATATGATAAAGAATTTTAAAGCGTGAAATAGAACAAAAGTTTATAGAGTTAGGAGCGTGGTGAAATATAAACGGGAGTGAAAACATTTATCAAAATTTTATTTATAATTTAAAGTAGTCAAAATTATTTAACGGATAGTTAGGTATAAGAAATAACGTTACGTTCTTAGCAGCGGTATTTAGAGAGGTTATTTTATCAGGACAAGGCTGAAGTTTACCTTCAGCCTTAAAATCTTAATTAAACTAAAATAATCAGATTAAATGAAACATTGAACTATAAAACATTCATAAGAATATTAATTATGAAGTGATTGATTTTAGATTGATACCAGGACACTTATATTCAATAAATTAAAATTCTAAAATAAATTGAAAATAAAATAAAACTTTAAAATCCTTTTTGAACGTTCTTTTATCCACCTCTAGAAGTTTGCCTTTAGAAATTTAGGAGAATTTAGTTGAGAAAAAATGTTTTTTTTCCTTCAGGAAAGAGTATAGGTTTAACATTTTTACCTATAATATTTGAATATCTGATTTCCTTACAATACTGATAGAATTTAGTGATAAACATGAAATAAGCCGAGAAGATTTTAAAATTGTTTTTTGTTTCTATGGAAACATTTCAACAATCATAAGAACCAAACCTTTCACAATTATTTATCATTGTTGTTTTTTACTTCAACAAGCGTAGACTTCCATTGGTTTGATCTTAATGAACATAACATCAACTATGTCAAAAGTTAAACTGTTTCATAAAAAAAATCACTACCCATTTCTTGGACTATGTAGCTGATTGACTATGTACAATTGGCATATATACCATTTAATAAGCTACGTTAACATGTTCCCCAATTTTTAAATTTACTCGGAAAAGAATATCAAAGATTTGACTAATTTTGTACCATTTTGTATTGCCAATAAAAATGTTTGCACCACGTCCATTAACGAGTAAAGGACGATTCGAAGTGAGGGACGAAGTTAACGTCTGTTCGCTAACCTCAAAGAATTTTCCCGGGAATTGTGTCAAAGATTTGTACTAGTTCTGTAACATTTTGTACCACCAGTCAAAAGTTTTGTACCACGTCCAATAGTACTACTACAGCCAGAACTGCTGCTAGTGCGATTAATTACTATTATGATTATTATTTTCATCAGAAATAAAATTTATTGAAAAAATGTTTTTTTTTTTAGTTTATATGCTTTTACTTCTATTCTAATTAGTCATATTTTTCTTCTGAAAGAATACCCCTATCATAAGTAAATAATTATAAGCTGGCTTTAGATCGTTATGTGAAAATTAGCGAGCAGTAATGAATATATACCATGATCAAGCTATATGAAATGAGCTCTGTTTATTCTCAGGATGTTCTATAACCGGAATCCAATTTTCCGTTAGCCTTGAAAATTTTCTGAACACAACAATTCGAGAAAAGTCCGACAGACACATAAAATAATAATTTCTGTCTAATGAAAAGAGACAAAGCTACCTCACGAAATTTCTGAGAGAAAATAGAATAGTACAGGCAATCGAGAGTACACAAGTCCTTCGATTCGCGTTGTAAGCTACCGAAAGTGTGGGAAAATGAAAACTAGACGTAAATACCATTTGAGCATTAAATAAGTATCGCTGCTCAGAGAACTGTGGAGGCTTAACCACTGGACAGAATGACCAAATGTGGTAGAATCATATTTGGGAAGATACAGAAGCGATTGGTGAAGAAAAAAATTGTTCTAATTTGCGCCACAAGAGTAAACTGTGGCGCTATACAACGCCACTGAATTGCAGCATGGAAGAAAAACGACACGAGGGACGCTAAATGATAAGAAATGGTGTCATGATCTCGCACGTGAGTCTCGGCTCATTGATTACTCGTGGTCAGTGGCGAATTTACGGTGGCGAGGACGTTTGAGCTGAAGCCCCCCTGTAATTGTCGCGATCTCTTAACAAAGGACGGAAATGTTAGTCGTGCCTAATGCGCAGAAACTGCAAGCTCCCCCCACAATTCCATGAAAAAATATTCCACACCTCGCCTGCAGAGGAAATGGTGGTGCTGAGCCAATTACGTGTATTAGGGAAGAAAAATGACACTATTGATGTGAAATGAAAGAAAGGCCGTAATGCAGCCCCCCGTGTGAGGCGTGGCATTGATTTGTAGTGTTAATGAATAGCCCGTGATCTTATGTTGTGTTCTGGGCGATGATAACAATCTGCGGTTCTGCCCGAAGGCAGGTCTGTGTCGTGAAGGTCCCTGGGCAAGTCTAAGTTATGGTAATTTACCATCGCATGCAATGAGATGATGATGACGACCTTCTAAGGACGGGACCTACAGTTTAACATGCGATCCAAACCACGTGTGTCTTTACCGGCAATCGAACCCGGGACCCCTTGAGCACAAGGCAAAGTGTGGGGAAAAAGCAACATCCGGTCATTAGCAAGGTCAGAACAGTACACTGCTGGCGCATAGTGGCGCTCGAACTCGTTATCACTGAAACACATTCAGGCGTGCCTAAGCACCTGTAGTTTAGTTCAAGACCAGGTTACGAATGGGTAACAAGTGAGCAATTATGGTGCTAATGTTGCCAGACAGAGCCTTGATAGTAAAACTTTACTATACTTGAATAATAGTGCTGGTGCCATTCGTGAATATCGCCTACGAACAGGATTACGTCTTTGTCCCATTACACATTTGCGTTAACAAAAATGGCACACAAGTTTGAGGAGACCGGCATGTTAGGGTTACGACCAAGTAGAGGTTGTAAGCGTGTGAAACAGGAAGTGGTTGAAACTGTTGCAGCTGCCGTCGTGGAGTAATCCGTGAGTAACAGTGGTGTGGTAAGAGCGAGGGCTGTTTCAAAAACTCTGGACATGCCCTATTCGACTGTGTGGAATATTCCTCGTCAAGTGCTATGTTGGTATCCTTTCAAGCTAACATTCACACAGCAATTGCGTCCCGCAGATGCAGATGCTCAAATGACATTTGAATTGACATTTCTTGTACGCATGGCCGTGGACAATGCTTGGCCGTGGAATAGCCTATGGAGTGGCAAGGCCTACTTTTACCTTACCGGGACTGTGAACACCCAAAACTGCCGCATATGGGCTGGCGAAAACCCATATGGAATAGACGAAGTGCCCCTGCATTCACCTAAAGTTACTGTGTAGTGTGGGTTTAATGCCCAGTTTATCCTCGGACCATACTTGTTTGAAGACGCTGCTCCACATGGACCAGTGCCGAGGTCCACCATTTCACAGAGATATACCAACATGCTGACTACATTTGTTATTCTGCAGTTGCAGCAACGCAGGTGTCTGGAAAGAACTGTTTTCATGCAGGACGGAGCGACCCCACATGTCACGGGTAACGTACAGCAGATTCTTCGCGAACACTTTACAGAAGACCGAATTCTTAGCCGTTGCTTTGCCTTTCCATGGCCAGTTCTATCACCAGACTTAACTCAATGTGAATTTTGGTTGTGGGGGTACCTAAAAAGTCGAGCGTATCAGGGACCCATTCAGACTCTGAACATGTTGCGTCAGAACATTATTCAACATGTCCAGGCTATTACTGCAGATCAACTCCGGTCTGCAATTAACCATGCAGTTGATGGCATTCTCTTCTTGGCACATCAAGCTGGAACTCACATTGAACAGTATCCGATACCTCATTATGCAGATGTGGATTAGGCCGTGAGTCCAGTATTTTCATTGTGTACCGCTACATGTGATGTACTCTTATTTGCTCAGTAAAGTGATTTCCTCCAACTTCTGGGTTTTTGCTTCCATGTCTCTTCTTACCCCGCCATTAAACTACAGGCAGTGGACACAAGGGCCTTTGTTTTGTTTTGACCTCCTGGACTTTGTGGGGAGGGTCGATCGCTGCTTATGTGTATAGGACATTAACATTACGGCGTTTGTTTTAGACATCTCGGTATCTTCATTGCTTTCGGAGGGCGTTACGGGGGACCGGCTTTCGGGCTTCAGCCCAAACGCCCTCCCCCCCGTAAATTCGCCACTGACCATTGGTAGTAATCAATGCGCGAAGACCCACATCAGAGATCATGACAACTTTTCTTATCGTTTATGCCTTGTTTACATTACTATCATTTTACCATGGTTAACGTTAACTCGAGTTCATTTTAGTAATGTTAACGGTAGTTACCGTTAACGCGGGTTTCAAATTTAACTAGCGTCAACTAACGACCGTTATCTTGTAACGTTAGTAAGAATTGACTGGCTAAACGCAAGTTAGTTAATAGGCACGAATCACTTTGTGAGTTTATTTCCTTCTTTATCGAAATATATAGTATAAAAGTGGTGCGTACTATTTTTAAAATATAAAAGAATGATGGTAGAACTAATCTACAAAATTTGACGATACAATCAATTCATTTGTCGACTCTTATGTCACCATGGAAACCTCAACCTCTTTACAGACAATGGTAGTACAAGCACGATAACAAAGTTAAGTTCGGTAGTGTGAACGCAAGTTAGTTTTACCCATAAGTTTTACCATCGTAAAATAATAGTAATATAAACAAGGCATTAGCGTCCCTCGTGTCGTTTTTCTTCCACGCTGCACTTCAGTTGCGTTGTACAGCGCCACAATTTACTCTGGTAGGACAAATTCAAAATTTTCTCTACACCAATCGCCTCTGCATCTTCTTAAATCTGTTCCTACCACATTTGGTTACATTCTGTCCAGTGGCTAAGTCGCCACAGTTCTCTGAGCAGCAATACTTATTTAATGATCACCTGATATTTTCAATAGCATTAACAGTAGAACTGAGGGGGCATGTTACCGTCAAGGAATTCAAATCAACTCTTTCCAAAATAAAATATTCCAAAATTGAACAAGGACTGCGCAAGAGATTCCTTAAAGGAAGTAGGGTATTCCCAGATTTTCTCTGGAGTATATGTGGGTCGAAATGTGCACGAACAAGACGAATATCCGTATGAGTATAGATTATAACGTAATCACCTATCTTACCGGGTAATGACAGTCTCTTTTACTAATAAAAACTACAGCAAATTTCGTTCAAATGTATTTAATTTACTCTTGTTAGGCAACCATATTCTTTAAAATTGAGTCGTTAGTCAAATGGAGTCTGAGATATTGATTTTCCGGAAACGAATTATTACTGGTTGCAAGGTGGTACCATTCTGGTAGGGTGACCCGACGTACTGATTTTCGTAGGACAGTACGTTTTTTTAGCCTACGTGATTCGGAAGGGTCCGTATTATTAAGAAATGTGCTTTATTTTCAAAATGTCCTGCAGGATGTCCTGTTTTCATCTCCTGGTGTTTTCTTGATGCTGCTAAAATGAACATACATGTCATTTGTTTTCTTACTGGTAATCATTTCGTTCTTGTTTTTCTCCCTTCAGAACAATTACTGGCAACAGTTCTATTTCAGGACATTGACCTTAGTATATTGTTTACCGTGACGAGTGTGTCTAATTCAAAACAACACTGCATTGTTGGGCGTCGAAGAAAATGATCAGAATTTAAATGTTAACGTAGTTTGAAGATGGAATCGAGCGTTACGTTCCATTCCATGTTCACAGGTTGGATATACGACATTTGGTTACCCTTCTTCAAGATCAAATGTCTCACATAGTACAAAATTAATGTTGCTTTTTTGTTGTTAGCTTTTTAAACTTATGATCTTATAATCACAATAATTCATTATTTCTTCTGGTGAATGACATAATCGGGTATCTTAATTTTGTTAACTTCTCAGGAGAGGAAATACCTTTTTCAGTATGTTTGACAAAACGCCATACAAATAAGTTAACAGGTGTGTAAATATGAAACCGGAATTTGTGCACAGACGGCGTTAGTTGTCACTGTGGTTGTCACTTGGCGCCAATTGCTTGTTTTGACTGATGATCACGATTTGCAACTCACAACCTGACAAGTTTCATGTCATAGTGGAGTGTTTAATAGCGTTGAACATTGCTCAATTTGTGCCTACAAACTACGATTTGCGGACAGGATTGATTTTTTGTTACCATCATGCTGGAGAATTGCATCGCATGCTTGTCGAAGCTTACAGTGATGGTGCTCTTGGTAAGCCCCAGTGCTATGAGTAGTTTAAAATAATTAAAAGTGGCGATTTTGACGTGAGAAACGAAGAACGTGGAAGACCACCAAAAAGTTTGCAGACAGCGGATTGCAAGCTTTGTTGGATAAGGATGACGTTCAAACGCAACAACAGCTCGCGGATCAATTAAATGTGACACCAGTATCAGTTTCCATACGTATAAAAGCCATAGGCAAGATTCAGAAGGTGGGAAAATAGGTTTCATGTGGATAGACTGAATAACAGCAGAACAAAACGAAAAATCAATTGCGAAATTCTGCTCGCCAGGTACAAAAGGAAATCATTTTCCATCGAATTGTGACTGGTGACGTAAAAGATCCTAAACGTAAAAGATCGTTGGTAACTCAAGGAGAACCGGCGACATCGACTGCAAGACCAAATCGTTATGGACGGAAGACAATGGTTTGTGTTAGGTGGTATCAGAAGGGAGGGATCAATTATGAACTGCTGAAACCTTGCAAAACCGTTAATACCCAACGTTACCGACAAAAAATGATCGATTTGCATCAAGCTTTACGACCAAAATGTGACCAAAGACAACATCAAGTGATTGTGCTTCACCATAATGTACTCTCAAACACAGCAAAACAAGTCAAGGAAACGATTCCGACGTTTGGCTGAGGAATCCTTACTCATCAGATTTGGTGCTTTCCGATTTTCAATTCTTTGGATCCAAGGAGCACGCACTTCCTGACCAGCGCTTAACATCTTATGAAAATGTACGAAATGGCTTGATGACTGGTTTGCACGACAATAGGCACAGTGTTTTTGGTCTGGGATCCACATATTGCCGGAACGATGGCAGAAATGTATCGCTAGCGATGACCAATACTTCAAATAAGATAGTTCTTAGTATTATCATCCAATCACTGTGTATTTTCTGTACGTAAATTCCGATGTCGTATTTACGGATCTAATATAGATGTCTATGATACTTGAAAGTAGGGAAGTGTGCTTAGGGAACTTCGTCAGATAATAAAATCTAGCAGGAGCTGCATAAAATAGTTGTAACTCAATTTTCATGAAAATGAGTTACGTCGTTACCTGAATCTACCGACGATTTATTTTAGCTTACATTAATCTTAGGCGTCCGTCACGGGTGGGATATAAACGTCTACTGTCTTGTTCAGTAGTTTCGTCCACTTGCTGATATCTCAGAATATTTTTGTGTTTGAGGGTTTTACACTAATTGAAGATATCAAGGTAAAATTATTAAATAACTGCGTTTTTTTTAATTAACCTTGAATAAAGTGCGTTAAAATATTCTTTAGATTGTAAGAAACATTTTTTCTTTATTTTATTCGACATGTATTGAGTGCATTGAACTGGGGTCCTTTCCAGTCTCTGAAATTAGTACTTTAGATTGGTTTAGACTTAATACAGTTATGGAATGGAACTCTTTTCAAAATAATTTGAAATTTCTAATCAAAGTCACAGAAAAACAAATACATTATTTTCTGCTTATTGATGAAATTGCAAATGTGAGAACTTATGTAGTTTTCTACTAAAGTTAAAGAATGAAACACAGCTAATACTGGAGTAAATTTGAGAAGGATTCAGATATGTTCGTTCCTTTCCATAGTATTTTACCAATCGTTGAATTTGTTTTGTACGTACCAGCACAGAAATAGTTTCCTTAATAATGAATAATTTGTGCACAACTGATAAATCGTAATTTGAAATTGAAACAGAGATGCATTTAATAATCTCATAATGTAACTTTAACTTACATGAACCGGATCTTACGAAATGATTTTGTATGGAAAGTGTAACTCAGGGTGGACAGCCACAGGATATGAACCCAATACTCTACATTCTGAGCTACAGCCGCTCGGTTGAAAACTAGTCCTTATGGTATCTAAATTTGGAATGCAGTCATCATCAACATCTCAAGTCATATCCCACATGAACTAATACTGTGAGATACATCTCAGGATTCTTCTTACACTGATGATATTACACTGTTGATGTCATATATGCATCACAATACCATGTATGTAGCAAAGTGAGCATTTCTCTAGCATTCGCAATGCCCTGTGTTAAATATCCAGCGGCAAACTATCACGACTGAGGTTTTCCTCAGTCCCACCAGATGAATTCCAGGATAAGATCTAAAATAATAGCAATGGTCATTTCTTTATATTCCTTCCCTGTCTATAAACCTTGCTGAAAAATGAAGGACATTAAACTCTATACAAAAATAATATTATCAATTTAAGACCGCACAGTGTTACACTTACTATCGTCTCAAAAATCTGCTCCAATTGAAATTAATTTTATTCAAGGCCGTTAGCCAACTTTTGCTCAGTCCAAATCTTTTTCAATAAAGAACACATTTTCCTCTTCAGCTTCTGCAAGGTTCCGCTTCCCTTATCTAGCTGCAAGACACATGAAGATATGTATAAAGCTAATTCTATGGTTTATAGAACTCGCAAGTTCATCGGCGCTATAACGAACGTTCGCCATTGGATTCTATCCTGGGGAAAATCAAGCCAGTTTTCATCACGAACACCTACTTCTCGATGATCTCTTCTAATATTGTCCTACCAACGACGTATTGGTCTTCCCAATTGTCTCCTTCCATCCGGCCTTTCAATCAGGATATAATACAATATTTCCTTTTCCATCATCCGGGTACTCAGCTTATTTGACACGATTTCATTATTTTCAACATCTGTTGAATCGTACAATCCATGTTGTTCTTCATGAAAGTCTCCTCAATCTCCAGTCATATCCTCCCCTCTCGGCCTGTATATCTTTCCCAAAACCTTACTTTCAAACACAAGTAATTTATGTACATCTAGGGTCGTACTCCAACTTTCGCAACCGTAAAGTATTACCGGCAGAGTAACCGTTCTGTATATTTTCAATTTAAATTTCTTTGATATTAATCGCGATGGTAGAAGATTTTGGGCTAAATAGAAACATGCGTTCCCCGATAGTAAGCGACTTTTATTTCTTCCGTGACCTTCTTGCTTGTTACGTATGCTCCCAAATATTGAAAATTTGTTTATTTTTCTCTATTACCTCATCCGTAATTCTTATGTTTATTACTAAATTCATCCCCTGTGTTTCGGCTTGTTGTCATGTATTTTGTTTTATTTATGTTTGCCTGTACACCTATCTCATTGCATGATTCTACTAAGGCATTGGTGTTTACTTGTAGTGCATTTATATCGTGCCCTATTAAATCTACCTCATCCGCGTATAGAAGCAATTGATTCAAACCATTTAATGATATTCGCTTTTCGTCCTCTTTAATTTTTAAAATCTCATATTGTAACATATTATCATAAATACATAATATATTTTATATGAATTTAACAACCACGTCATATACTAATACGATACCTATTAAAACGCAAACAGTAACCACAGCCTGAAACGCTGAAAGGGACTTTTCTGGTCAATTTAATAATTATAAATATTCAAATTGCTCTCCCCTCCAAAAGAAAGATTTATCCATAATCTACGTTTGGAAGATTATTCATCTTCCAAATCTTCGTGTTAATGCGAAATATTCAGAAGCCAATGAGCAGTTAACTCCCAGTCGAAAGATGCAAATTTTGTTATAGAAAATCAGCCGCGTGTCAACGAGGGTCACACTTCGTCGGGCGTAAAGAAATTTGTTGCATTTGTTAATGAGAATGCAACAATAAAATATATGAAATTATGTTTTCTTTTTATTAAAATCAATACATTAGCGGAAACCTTCTGCTAATATAATTAGAGTTTTTATTTATGACCTTTAGGCATCTAAGGCTCAGGCCGGGATAGGAGAGAGGGAAGGATGCAGGAAGGTATCGGCAGGGCATATCTTGAATGTGCCATCACGGCACTTGAATCTTGTGACTGAGGAAAAAGCCTGGATAAACCTCATTCAGGATGGTCGTTCTGCTAGTGGAAACATGAATCAAAACTTAATTGCAACACGGTCCCCGCTTAAAGAAGCATAAACTTAGCATATATCCTGTGAAAATTCTGGGACTGCAATACTGCATTCTGAATGGTAGTTTATATATCCGCCCGTTAATGCGGGGTGAATGAAATGACATAGGCATCATTGGCAGCTGAGACCATTCCTAAAATTAATTGACAAAATAGAACTGCAGTGAACGTAGAATCTCTAAGACCTATTCGTGTACGTAAATGGCGAGCTGAGTGTGGATAAGGCAAACAATGAGTGAGCAATTTAAAATATTAAATTTTAGAAATGGGTTATAGGCATTGTCAACCTCGGCTCATGTAATATCTCTAATGCCCGGTTTCACCAACCTTCCTTAAATGTTAAGGAATCCTTAAGTCAATTTAACGCCTCCTTAGCGTCCTACAGTGTTTCACCAACCTCCCTCAAAGTAAACGATTCCTCAAACTCTTCCTTAATTTAAGGATGCGATTTGCCTCCCTTAAGTGTTTAACGCGCCCTTAAAGTGAGAAAGAATATAGTGGACTACTATGAATATTTTGACACAGAGATCTTTTATATTGAGCATTTAATAAGCGTCGGACTGGAAAGAATAATTCTGAACAGACCAAACTCTTTACAAATGTTTCATGAATCAGAATTCCAACTACAATACTGACTCAGGAAAAGTGTTGTGTACAAAGTGTTAAAATGAATTTAGCATTATTTGAATTGGTATTTTATACATTTCCTTCAGGCATCGAAGGTTCCGGCTGGATAGGGGAGGGAAAAGGATCCGGTAAGGTGTCGGCCAGGACCTAAGTTGACGATACAATTCCGGAAATTGCCTGGTGTGACTGCGGAGGAAATTACCTGAAAAAAAACCAGTCATTATGGCCGCCCGCTGGGATTGAACCCACGACTTCCCAAATGTTAAGCCAATGCTCTACGATCATTT
>JAGDQP010056281.1:0-12968 GCA_022664845.1 Lepisma saccharinum
AGTGGCGGTCATTGCATGATTAGTTAATCTGAAATTAGGGGAAACAGGTAGCTTTTTTGTTGGTACAAAAAAATTTTTTCTGAACATTGGAGATCGCTTGTTAGGATAAACAAGCAGAAACGGATATTAAATTAATAGAAGTTGTCTCAGGTGATCTAAATTGTTTCGGTCATTGCATGATTAGTTAATCTGAAATTAGGCGAAACAGGTAGCTTTTTCGTTGGTACAAAAATATTTTTTCTGAACATTGGGGATCGGTTGTTACGATAAACAAGCAGAAACGGATATTAAATTAATAGAAGTTGTCCCAGGTGATCGTAAAAGTGGCGGTCATTGCATGATTAGTTAATCTGAAATTAGGCGAAACACCGATAGTTTTTTCGTTGGTACAAAAATATTTTTTCTGAACATTGGGATTGCTTGTTAGGATACACAAGCAGAAACGGTTATTAAATTAATAGAACTGGTCCCAGGCGTTGAAAATCTTGCCGGTCTTTGCGTTATTTGAAAATCTGAAATTGGGCGAAACGGGCTACTTTTCTACTGCTATTACTACTACTACTAATAATAATAATAAACTACTAATACTAATGTATTACTAGTACTACTACTAATAATAATAAATTAAAAAGTACTACTACTAATACTAGTACTATTACTAATAATAAACTTCTAGTACTACCACAAATACTAATGAACTACTACTAATGGATTACTAGTACTACTACTACTAATAATAATAAATTACTAGTACTACTACTACTAATAATAATAAACTGTACTAATAATAATAAATTACTAGTACAACTACTAATACTAGTACTACTAATAATAATAAACTTCTAGTGCTACTACTACTAATACTACTATTAAACTAGTACTACAACTACTAATAATCATAATAAATTATTAGTACTACTACAACTAATAGTAATAATAAACTACTAGTGCTATTACTACTAATAAACTACTACTACTACTACTAGTACTGATGGATTATTAGTACTACTAGTACTAATAATAAATTACTAGTACTACTACTACTACTAATAATAATAAACTATTAGTGCTACTACTACTAAACTACTAGTACTACTACTAATTGATTACTAGTACTACTACTACTACTACTATTACTACTACTAACAATAATAAACTACTACTATTACTACTAATAATTTTAAAATAATAGTAAATAGTTTGCAACACTGATACCAAGAGGTCTTAAGAAATTGCTGGGGTCGAGCCTTGTGTGTTTTAAAATTTGTTGCTGGAAAATCGTTTCTATCTTCATCGAGGTCTATTTTTGTATGTTGATTATTATTATTAGTATTATGTTATTTACCTTGCAACTTTGTGTCACGCTGAATTTAATACTAGAATGTTGAAACATGGCAGCATTTATTGTTTCCTCGTCCTTACCTCACATAAGGCGCTACGATGACAAACGCGTCTTGCCGATTTTTCTACACTATATACACTCGACCACCCATAGGAGTGTCAGGGTTTAAGGAAGGCACGTGCTGCAGAACATAGATATTTAACGTGCTTGGAAATACCGACGACATGCTGTGGTAAACTATACATAATAATAACAGGAGAGTAAAGGAAGATCAAGTCATGTTGAAGGCTAGACCACGATTGAGAACAATTTTCTTATTATAGATGAAGATAAAAATAACTCTTAAAATTTAGAAACAGGTCTCGGATTTTCCCATCCATTTTTTTTTTCGAAGAACACTGTGAAGTAGTTTCACATCAATCACAAACTTATAAGAATAATAATATCTTAACATAATAGACGATTAAAAACCAGGTAATACCAAGGATTAGAGTATATAGGATCGCCAGGTAACGTAAGGGACAATAGTTTGAAGTAATACGGGTAATTGCCCGGTAGTAGCACCTGGTGACCGGCAGGCAGAACTATCTACCGAGTCAACGACCGTTCGTAATGGATTTAGAACCGGATTATCTTTGTCTTTGAGAAATGCAAAATGGATATTGTTCTTCTCATTCCTGTGATTATTTCGAATTCAGGAAGCAGTACAAAGTTATGCAGCGTGTTAACATTAGTTATGTTTGTTAGTGGATTGCACTGTAGAATACATAGTAACTGCAAATAAACTAAATGTCGCTTCAACAACTTCAAGGAACCACAACCCCAAGAAGAAGATCCCACAACCACCTAGTCCTACCATGCTCCTACTTCTGACGCTACTGTTGTGATGGGAGCCTTTCTATGGGAGCGGACACGTGCTTTCGGAATATTGACCATGTTCTTTCTTACCGGCCAGCTACGATGTGTTGTGTTCCTGGTCAATATCCAATTTTGAATTAGCGTCTACTTTACGAAAATCCACAATCCAACTTCTTCCTTCGGGAGAGGGTTCATTCAGTAGTGTATTAAATACAGCTGCGAATTATTATTATGCAATTCAATAACATTGGCAGGAACAGTTATAGTGATTCCGACAGACCCCCAGTTCGAGGTACCTACCGCCTGAATTCACGAGAACACCCACAACTTAAAAAAATCCTATGAAAAATCGATAGAAATCTTTACTAAAATTTAATTACACCCTCCCCAAACCGAAAATCCAAGACAAGTCACGAACAACACAATAGCTTTCCTAAATATAAATAATTTTGTAAAAAAAAAAAAACCTAAAGGACTTGAGCAAAAGTTGATCAGATTATATTGATAATTTTAGTGCTTCGTCCTCCTGAAATTAATAATAACTTTCACGGTCATTATCTTTAACTTAGTCGTATCGGACTCATGCATTTTCATTGAATCTTAATTTTCACATAAACCTACGACAAAATATTAGTATTTGACCTTATATTACAACACACAGCCATTAAACAAGTCGTCTATGGCATATTGGGTCTAATTTAGTTATGTCAGTAAAATCCAAATGATTTCAATTACAATAAAATTAATTTTTAAAATCTACCATTCAACGACAATCATAAAAATACGTATTTTGGAGATAGCTCAGCTTGAGATCAATGATGCAGAAGGGAATAATGCACGAGATTCTATCCAGACGAAACGTTAAAGTGATAGATGCTTTGTACCCTATGTATAATTTATTTGTTTATCTTAGTTTCATATTTTCTCATACAAACATTAAAATTATGTCTGCCTCTTGTACATAGAGATTAAAGATGATTTTTATCAGTTAAAGATTCGCATCTAAACTTTGAGTAGTGTCACTTTGTTTGCAGCGTATAGTAAGTAAGACCATTCACAATTCATTAAAAATTATAGCAAGATAGAAAAACAAAAGCCAAATATATTTTCTCTTACATTCTCAGTTTAGGGATTAAATATAGAAACAGTGCACTTGACCACCGGTGAATTTTCAACAACTAGACGGACGACACTACAGTGTATTTTGCATATGCCCTTGTACACTAACCACTATACGCACTTAATTCTGCTTACTACTTACGAGTGGTTTCTCTTTCCTCAAAAGGCTATGGAAACTTCGACTGGCTTCGAGCAATCTCTACAACCTTCTCACTTCATACAAATAAATACATACGCGGGGTTTTCATCCAATAATATATGAACTCATACCTATAACTCTGTTCGATAGAAATACCGTTGTGTTCTTAAAGTAACTTTTTTTTTAATTAATCAGAACCATTTTACGGGGATTTTTTTACGAACTTTCTGATAAACATTAAGATGACCTTGAGTAATTATGTTTTTTTGCTGAATAGATCTATTGTATTATTTTTGTATGTTGATTATTATTATTAGTATTATGTAATTTACCTTCCAACTTTGTGTCACGCTGAATGTTGAAACTTGGTATTATTCCAATGACAGCTAGTTAAATATAACAGAAAATATTTCATATTAAAATTACACGATAGAACAATTCCACGTAATTATTTTACCTATTCACGGCGAATTAATATAGTTTTATTGTTTCTATATTCTAATTTTCTAAAGTTTGATAGTCCAAAAAATAAGCGACCTAACATTTCTATTTCACATCAACCACACGTGAAAATCATTTTGATTGACCAAATTTCTGCCATGAATTTAAGTACACTTAGTCGCTAAAATCTTTGCACATAATAGGCGCGTTATGCGCGGTTCTGTTGCCCGCGTTTTCGGATATACGCGATGAATGTTCGAAGTCGTTATGTCACCTGCAGTGCGCTAATTAAATGGGGAATGAGTTGAAAATCCCCCTGTGAATTAGCATGTGAACGAATGTATAATGCATATTATTAGATTCATCACGCTATTTTTATCAACAACATTCCCCCACCCCCTGCAAAAAATTCTTAATTCGCACACTACTCTCCTGTTAATAAAAATGCATTAGGGTATATTGCCGTTCATCTTTCGATGATTATTTCAAGACGCGAGTGCTCAGATGGGATCACCAGAGCTGTAAAACTGTGTGTGAGGGAATCTAGATCCGCATGTGCTATACTGTAGTGCATACAGTATTTAAAATCCGAGGGAAAAGGAAAGAAAGTGTGTTTATCGAGGGAAAGAAGCGTGAAGCAGGAAAACTTCGTAATCGCAACTGGTATGTCTCTTCAGAAATTGATCCAAGGAAGTAGCCTGACTGGAGCATCATCAGAATCTTCTGATGATCAATAGATGGGACCCAAAAACTATAGAATTTAAGAGGTAGAATTGAAATTTCTAAAATACAGCAGTGTATGTACGAACACTTTAGTGTATTTGTTTTCATTTTAAGTTTAATATGAAGGCCTTTAGGCAAGTCCGGCACAGGCTGGATTGCTGATGATGGAATGATTGGTTGAATGAAGAAAGTGGGAGGAAACGGGGGAACCCCAAGAAAACCCACGCACACGGCTTTGGTCCACCACCAATCTCACATGGCACGAACCGCGGTCGAACCGAAGGGTTGGCGGCAATTTTGTCACGGTAGTTTTGTCATTGTATGCAAGTCAACAGTTACAAATGTTGTTTTGACGTAGAGCATCAGATAGAGAAAATTAACAGCTGTAAAAAAAAATCATAGTTACAATACTTCTTATGAAAAAAATAATAAAGACGTATTGAAGTAAAAAAAAAATAACAGCGAGATGCTGTATTCACAACCTCTCAGCGTGGAAACAAAAAAAAAGTAGAGGAACGTAATAGAGGTCCAGTCAAACATGAAAAGCATGAACAAAATGCTCTCGTTATGGGGTTGTATATTATGTTTGACATTCTGGAATTCAATAGTACAAATTATTATTGCCAAACAATTATCTGAAGCGAAATGTGGTGAGAAGAACGGCGTGTGTCTAGAATTCACAGACAGGAAAATACGACAACAAAACATAGTTGCACGCCTTGCAATTAAGATGAGAATAAAACACTGAAATGCTGAACAAGACTATAATATTCGTAATTTCTTTTTCCAAAAGTATAGTCTTTTTCAGCAGTTCAGTGTTTTATTCAGGAAAATACGAGTAATGCATATTCTGCTTGATATTTTAGAAATACAGTAATTCGTTACTACACTATAATTCGTATAATCAAATTTATAAATCTTTCCTCCTTTAGATATCAATATTTCATTTCCAGATGTGACAAGAGTAGCTTATGTTGCTCTCAAAACTGGAAACTTCTGAAACATCTTGGTTATATATTCTGCATTTCACTAGTTTTTAATTCTGTTATCTTAGATCCTGGTCAGAACAGTACGTGTTCGATGTGTTATGTGTGGGGGGCGGGAGGAAAGATACTCCCTCTCTGTAAAAATGTTTATTGTTTGTTTTTCCAAAATAACCCAGAAGCTTGGGATACAAAGCGGACGTAAAATCCGGCATTCCACAAATCGGACATGGGTCAGAAGTATAGATTGTTGCAGTGTCTCACTATACAACTTCGGCTCTGAAGTAGGAATTTTTCAAATGTTTTCTTCATCATTACGAATTCTTAGTTATTTTTCTGTTGAGAATTCTCATTCTACGTTTTCATGAAGAGACTCTGTTAATGTCTCACTGTTTGCGTCCAGGTAGGAACAATGGAACAATCCCGAAATACAACATTTCCTTATTTTTATTAACTATATTAATAACAGAGTTCCTTGCCATCATAGTAATAGGGGGCTACAGAAACTTAAAGGGGCGGAAGGGCACGAGAGTTCGTATTTATACAAAGCAGAGTTTTATTTGCGCACAAGATGATAATAGGAGAGCAAAATTATTTTATGGAAGGAGGACCCGGCTTTCCTGAGACTATCCTTAGCAACTGGCTCAACTATGTCTGCATACAGTGATAAAATCACCTGCCAATTCTATCTTGTGACAAAATTATCAATTTGCATATATTTAGGTGACAAAATTACACCTATTAACTACTATTTTGGTGACAGAATTATCTAAGTTCGAACCGGGTACCCCAGCAAAAGGACTTGCTGATAGACTTGAGTATTGAAAATGAAACGTTAATTACATTTTGTCTTCGCTCTTTTACACTGCTCCTGAAGAATGGAAAGGCCTGGTACTTATTTAACTTAAATTTATAGGTCAGAGCGGTCGCTCTGGACTGAGTCCGTCACAAGTCTCATAAATAAGGATAAAATAAATTTTATGGGCGGTAACAGCACTATGGATTACGCCCTTCCCGAGTCACAAGTCTCAGTGTTGACGTCCAACGACAACAACTCCGCAGCGGATAGGAAAGATGAAGGTAGAAGGACTTGTCTACGTATCATATCAGCAGAGGCGGCGTTTGGGGGTGGCAACTGGGGCAACCGCCCCAGGTCCCGCGTTCTGAGTTGTTATTTTTCTTACTCAATGATATAAAAGTTGATTTGTAAAAAAAAGTTTACAAATAAACTAGTTTGTATAGTCTCCTTGCGAAATGTAATGTGAAATGGAAATTAATAAAGAAGCACTTGTAATTAGCAATGCAGTTTTAAAATATATTGTACTTTCTTTCAATAAATTATGTCGGATTTTTTTTTCATAAGAAACCGTTTTTCATTAAAAAAAGGGAATATTTAGTAATGAAAGGAAGAAGTGAAAGGAAGCATTTAGCGGAAAGTTGCTTACTGTTTTATCGACTTTAGATGTAACATTTCGGCGCTCAGCGATTTTTACTTGTACTTTGGTCATTATTGCCCTAGGCCCCGCGCTCACCTAACGCCGCCTCTGCATATCAGCATCCACTTGTTGAAACTGAGGAAAACCTCAATCGGTATCTTCGGCGGTAGGATTCAAACCTACTTGTCCCCACACGGCTGATCCAAAATCCGCGATCAGAACCACTGGAGCATGGGGATGGCCTGAATTCAGAGTAATTTCAAACATTTACCTGACATTTCTGAGGAAATGATAAGACGACGATCCACCAGAACAGTTTGCACTAAGTGGTTGCTTACAATTACAATTTAGCTGTTTACCCCGGGCCCCGATATGATGTTGGACAAGTTGCAATAAATTACACATTACATTTTTTTTACACGAATCGAAAACAAAAGTCTCAATGGTTGTAGCACAGTATTATTATATCTTGACTTAAGCAGAAATGAATTGGTACCCTAACCTCGTGATCTATAAAGGCTTCGATAATAATTAGGGAGGCAGTGCAGGTTCAAGTTTCGCTCACGTAACCCCCAGTCGAATGATGGGATGGTACTATTAACGGAGACCCTGATCCAGTGTTCGGTTTGTTATAAATTAAGAATTGGGAACCTTAAAACTAGTAAGTTTTCACCTACTGCCAGTTTGGAAAGAAATAAAAGATTTTGCCCGTGGTTGGGACATTCGGAATCAATAACCGGGGAAGAGATCATTAGGCACTGGGGAAAATCGCCGGCATACCTCAACAAATACTACCCTGATCTAATTATATGCGAGAAAATTTATTATTTTTTGTCATTTGAAGTGCCATTGTAATACGTACGGTAATTTACTTACTGCATTTCACTTCACTGCACTTCACATTTACTGCACTTCAGCGTGAATTGTTGACTGCTGAATGCTAATAAATAAATAGATGGAAGGAGAAAGAATAAGCTCAAACGTATGTTGTTGAAGCCAGTCTCCTGACTTATATGCCTAGGTAGAGTTTAAAATTTACACACAGAAGTTACTCAATTAATATCAAACGGGGAAAGGCGGGGAGGGGGAGCTGTCAGTATTTGACCCTACATAGAATGTTAGAAAAAGGAAAATAAAATAATGTATTTCCTGGTCACTTTAAACGTCTGCAAATTTTTTTCATAGTTCTACAACTATTTGCCAATACAATCCCCATAGCATATGCCTAACTTATGTTAACAACATACCCTACCTAAAGTATACTATTCTACGTGTCTTAGCAACACCGTTAAATCCGACCTTCTGGCAATTGCACAAATGGGAGTTGTGTGTATTTTCGCTTCCTGAGAGGACGGACAATATACGCAATAAAAAAATGAAAACTTTGCATTGAATGCAGTGGTAGAATTGAGAGGAGATGAGGAATGGGGCATCCTACTAATTCAAGGAAAGGAAGTTAAGCATCTCTCTCGTTGGGTGAAACGAAATATTCTGATTCGCTGAACTCTTTTTCCTCGGTAGATTAACATTTTACTATTTACTTGTATTATTGCAGTTTCACGATTTAATCACATTCTGCTTTAAAGCTCTGCATATTGACGAGTAAAATGTTATGTTCTTGTAAATATAAGTTTCATATCAATAATAAATTTAATAGTGTACAACATCAGTTAAGGCTTATGTGCTGTTTAAAATCTAGACTCGAAATAACAGTCATACAATTCGTACACAACGTTATTTTTTTAAATTTATGTTATGGTATGTCTTGGTTAGATTCTATGGTGAGACAAACATCAGATGTGGCAGCTAACATTAAAACTGACTTTGAATGTCCACACCATGCCATTCCTAGTTAATGTTTATCAATTCGACTACTGGATAGAACTTAACGTACACTAAGATTCATTGAAAATATCCGGCCCATGCCCCTTCTAGGAACTAGCCTCTTTCAAGAGCGCGGCCAGCGACAATTTGTATTGGGAGGTGAACAATTTATTGGGGCTCAATAAAGTCATATTTTATATCATATTTGCAAAAACGCATATAGAAGTAGATGCTTACATGGAACGAAGAAAATTATAAGTATAATGGACAGTACCTACCCGTCTCTGTTGCGAGCCTGTTCTTGCATATGTGGCACATTTTTATGAATGTGGGAAACCTGCTAGTTCCTAGACTGAATGTACTATCCCAACATTAAACTCGCGCGACTGAGAAACACTTGATAATTTGATAGGATGGCCAGTCGTTGGATTTGAACCGAAGACCTTCTGAAATCGATGCCAACGTTTTACAAACTGAACCACGAGTCCTCGGTTTCATTTACGTTACGTTAATAATTAAATGAACGAATGAATTCATCTTTCTGTCAAACACCAAGCATCCAGTAACTATGTAGTAACATATTTTTAGGAACAATAAGTGGGTTCAGTAGCTGAAGAGCCCCCTTCCCCTACCAAACGACCGAACTCAGTTGACGGAACTTGCCTTGGCATTTGGAAGGTCCTGGGAACGATCCTAGCGACCGCATATTCTAACTGAGGTATTCCCAGAGATTTTCCTCAGTCACACTAGTCAAATACTTAAGTGGTAGCTAGTTACTAGGCCCTGGTCCTCTACCTTTCAAAACCTTCTCCCCTACCCAGCATTTGCCTGTTGTGACTGAGAAGCCCTGGAAAAGCCCAAGTCAGGATGGGCAGCCGCTGGGATCGTTTCAGGAACTTCCATACCTGAGCCAACGCTCTATCAACCGAGCTAAAGCCGTGGGTGGTCTAAACTCGTTATTACCATCTAGGCAAAATAATAATAAAAAAAAAATCAGCTTCATATTCGTGTGGCAGACTTCTGTGTTTTAACACTCAAAAATCCGCAAGCTGATAGTACTATCACATTATTCAGTGTTCGATTTGTTACATTTCGAAGGGGAATCCTAAAACTAGTGGTTGCTGGTAAATATCAACATACTTCCTGCTTTTGTAGAAATACCAAGATTTTATCTCCTGCTCCGATGGTATTCGGAATCAACAACAGGGGATGCAATCCTCACGCACCAGGGAAAATCCCCGGCATATCCCTGTCAAATCGAAACTGACATTATTACTGCTATTGACACCAGCGGATTTTTTTTTTCACAGTCGAAAGAGATGAATGTCGGGATGCAAATTCTGCCACAGCCCCAACAGGGGTAGCGGTCACCTCTCGCAGTATATTATACAAGTACTTTGAGCACACAAGCACGCACACTAAACACACACACACACACACACACACACACACATATATATATATATAATACACAACCATATTCAATCCACTACTGGATGAGGCTTCTCCCGGAGGGAGGAGGTGGTCTACTGCTCCCACGCTGGGAGACGCGTTGAAAGAGGAGAGCCGAAGCTCTCAACTGTGATCGCTACCTCTTTATTCAGGTAGCTCCCCAATTGGGTGGGCGCCGCACAGGCAACACCATCTGGAGCACTGCAACGGTCACCCGTCCAAGTACTGACCAGACCCAGAGCTGCTTGACTTCGGTGATCTTACGGGAACCGGTAGACCAGCTCGGCTAGGGCGTTGCCTCCCCCCCACATACATATATATGTATAGAGAGAAAGAGGTTCAATATATTTTATAGTTAAAATTCGACATCTGGAAAACTCTGCCTACATCCCTCTTTGCTTTAAACCCCCTGAATTTATAAAACCTAGCAAAACCCTGCCGGGATGGTACATTCAAGTCAAGCCCTGGATGACTCTTTCCCGCATCCTTTCTTCTATTCCCATTCCCTGAACATTCCCTGCGATTTGCACAATAAAGCCATATTTCCTAATTATTTTTTCTACAGCGCCGTAGGTCTACTCTCCATGGAGTTCATTGTGCATTACGCAAAAGATGAATTGCTTGCTAAAAGCAGAAGGGGAACAAATCCAGCTTAGGGTAAGCACAGTCAAACTAAATGAATATTATTTATACTCATGTAATTTAACCTAACCTGACGCGAATTTAACTAATCTAAGATTATACCACAAATCTAATGCAAAAAGACCATCCTAAACTGGAATAGAATACTGTTCTATTAACAGTTTCACCAATCTTCCACTGCAACGTGAAAAATAGTCTAAAAATAAATTTCGAAAATTCAGTTTATCTGATCACATGATACTTTTTCTGCAAACCTTAAAAAAAGTTAATAGCAGTAATAGTAAGAAACAAATCCACACGTTCACGAGTGTGATACGAAAGAAACTTTAATACCGGCGAATTAACACCACTTGCGTTACCGGATGTTTCCTTATTATAAAGAAAGGCCGAGGATTATTTTGTATATTTCTAAATATGCATCAACAGGGGAACAATTTGACGAATCATATTAACCTTAGCAATACCAAGGTATTTTAATAACATTTATTACCAACGGGGGGTGAATGAATTGTTATTAACGTCATAAACGAGCTTCTGAGGACGGGACCTACAGTGCTTGGTAAAGTGGTCTCCGACCAACTGCGTTTAATGGATCCCGGCGGGATTAGAACTCGTAATCACGCGCACAGAAAGCGAGCGCTCTAACCTTTTGGCCACCCGAGATCTCCAACGGGGGGAGGGGTATTTTGTTACCGCTTTCAAAACTTAAATACATCTTCCAAAATAAACACAAATTAATGCTGTATTCAATAACAGGTGTCCTTTTAGCCCAGACAACATATTCGGTTAGCGACTCCGAACAATATACAAGCAAAAATAGTACGGTATAACCAAAAAATCAATAAATATATATAACTGTTGACTGCGGCAACAAAATACCTCCTTGATAGTCCGCGTTAAATAAAAACGTGGTGGTGTAGGATATTTTTTTTAAAAAACTGATTTTCAACAGTTAAAGCTTCGTCGTCTAAAGTAACTATCACATGTCCCAGTACATAAATGCTGGTGCTGATGCCCATACAAACGGTATGGGAGCAATTGAAAATATTTTTAAAAGTGTTGGCAGCAGTGATAACAGCGGCGCCGGATATACTTATATGACCTTTCTCAGTAGCTAATGCACAAGTGTGCAGAATTTGGTGTAAATTAATGCGGATTAGTATAACGGTATGGAAGCAATTAAAAATGTATATATTTCAAAATAGCTGGCAACTGAGTTGCCTACTATTCCCAGAATGTCTATAGGCGTAAGACTAACCGCTAGGTTCCGGAAAGGCGAGAAATAACCAGTGTCCGATTTGTACAATATCCAGTGAGGGGGATTTTTTTCCTCAGAAAATAGAAAACCGTATTTTATATACGTGCATATCCCAGGCTTGGGGAAGCCCAGAGAAGACTTTCGCAGAGAGGGCAAATCCCAACTCTATCCCACCGTTTCAAATCGGACACTAGAAATAACTAGGCCTACTTTTACACTGACACCTGGAAGCGACCGACAGTTCAAAATTTTAGTCACGTTTCCTACCCGGGGTGGGGGATTCTTTGTGCCCACCACGAAAAGAAATAAATTTATGAGAGACAGCAACGTTAAAATTACACTGTCGTAAAACAGCATATATACTTTAGCTAAACATGCGGGTTAACTTCCAAAGTTGCTCGTCCGTTTCTAGTGAAATTTACAGGGAAGAAATGGATAATTTGCTCGTTTGTGTGGTTAATAGTATATAAAAAAGGGCGAAAGTTGAGTTTATTTTTATTGTATAATCGGTGATAAACATGGAACTATTTGGGAAGCGGAGGGAACTACTCGGCGGAAGGTTACTGCATGATTGGTTTGTCGGAAAGTTACGAGCATTTATATTGTGAACATTTCTACAGGTGTACAGGAACGTTGCCCTGGATGCGAGTTAACAGTATTACAGCTTATGAAACAAAACGGTGATACTGAGGAAAATCTTTGAAACTGTATGAAAGTCATGGATGAATAAATCTAACAACAAATTGCAGAA
>JAGDQP010056282.1:0-12968 GCA_022664845.1 Lepisma saccharinum
GGTGTATTCAGTAACCGCAATTGACAAATAAAAAAAACGAACAGACAAAACCGATTACACGGAAAGGGTTTAAGCTACCTGGATTCCTTTATCGCAAAATGCGAAAAGCGTTAAATTTTACTAAATGAAATCTATAATTGGACAGGGCGGTTTAGAGGACAGATATAATCTTTAGAAAACGGCGGAAGAAATTTGGAAAGAGTGGAATGTGCCTCAGTGTTCGAAGTGGTGCTCGCAGAAATATCACGATTTGTGAATCGGTGCTATTGCTGGGACTGAGAGGAAAGGTTATGAGATTATTTGACATGAAATGTTAGGAAGGGGAAAAATCTTAAATTTTATCCTCAGTGGATGAGTATATGGGAAAAAAGCTCGGCAACATTCGACATCGCTGGGTTGTCAAACTCCTAAATTCTGAAACTCCCACCACAGTTAGCGACAGAAGAGAAAATCCGCCAATCACTACACGTACACTTCATACACGCACGCTATTCTATGTCACACGAGTTCAGATTTGTAACTGTTTGTAATGGTATCGGGATTTTTGGACAACCCTGTATTATGGTGGACATGTGCACCAGAAACGAGCTAAGATGTTCCACGTGAAACGATTAACTGAATTGTAAAAAAAAAAGTCCTAAACAAGCTTATGAGATTCTAAGGACTTACGTTTTTTTGACACAGTAGGCTCCGAAACACTCCGTTCAATGAATTTCTCAGGTTTTGAACACTGGACCACGCTACGGACGAAGCGTTAGCGAATACTGACTAAGGACAAGCGTAACGATGGAAATGAGTTGAAATTATTTATGGCCTTTAGGCGAGTTAGTACGCACCATCTGGTATGATAGAGGCATTTGTCTGCTATGATAGAGGGAAAACTGAAACGATTGAAATCATAATGCTCTCAGGTGTTTAATGCGTACATATATACTATACGAAAGAAAGATAACTGAAAGTAGCATTTAATAATTAAAAAACAAAACAAAATCTAGAATTTCACGGGAAAAAACTTAAAAGCTTTCGAAAAACATGACACTCATAATATATAGAAAGGCTTCTTCTGTATTTTACCCATTATTTTCTCAATATTCTAATTAAGACACTAATTTCTATTTTAATAATTTATATTTAATTTAATTTAAATTTAATAATCTTAATAATATATATTACATATTTGGGCTGAATCGGCATCTACAAGCTAAAGATAAGGGATGATGTCCTTGGGTGAGAACGGGAAAGTAGCGGTCAGAACATTTATTTTAGGTGCCATAATCACCTGGCAGTACTTAGGTCCAACTACGGGAGAAAACAAACCTACGATGCTTGATGTGAGTAGGGCTTGAATCTGTACTAGTTCCGCAATGCCGATTCGTGGTCAAAATACTTACCATTGGATCACGTGAACTAGGTTCCTGATTGAAAATAATTTGAATAAGAGTGTTCTGGGACAAAACATGTAAGTGTTTGAAGAGGGAAACGGTGAGCTTCACAATCTCTCTTCACATACATTCAGAAATTATTAAACTTCCGTAACTCTTACACTTTAAATAGGCTGTTCTCACATATCGTGATGAAAAGTTCTCTACATTCTGTTTCCCGATTATTAATAATAAAAATACCTGTAAGCATATGCTACGTGCTAGACGTCCTTCACTTAATGAATTAAGCATTTCTGTTGCCACTTGCCGCCTCCACTCACTATCCAGACAAGGTGTCGAGGACCACGGTAAGTGAATGGTTTTAAATATTTGCCTTAATCTTTCCAGAAGAGAATGCAAGACAGAGGAAGAAGTAGAAGTTGTCAATTCGACGTTGTACGCGGCATTGAGGATCTGTGAAAGAAATGTATTTAAGTAACAAAAAAATTAGGAACAACAATAGTTATTTCAAAGTAAATAATTTTTTAAAAAATTACCTGGATCACGTGCGAGCAGTCTCTTTTTTAACCTCCCTGTGACTCTTACCTATGGCAGTTATTTCAATGTACACGCAGCGCCAGAAGTGTGCACCCAATCGCAAAAGGAGTACTGCGCGCAACGGCCGTTTTCTGCCTCTCAACCAATTTTAATGAAATTTTGCACGTAATTTTCCAGACCATATGAGAGTTCCAATAATCAAAATCCTATGTCCATATCACTTTCGATTAACATGCAAAGTGCGTCTAAAATTGACCACTTCCGTATTCCAATTTTTATGGTGTTGTTTAAAATAAATTCTGGTATCTCCAGAATGACTTAAGCTATTAAATCCAAATTTTGTTTGGAAAGTACTAATGTAATGAGCAGTGTAAACCAAAAGACTGTATCTTTAACAGTTTTGGAGATAAAAAAATAATTTTCTTATGTAAACGTTCAATTTTACTTATAAAATATGCACCTCTCCTAGGAAATTTTGTGTTGGTTAACCATCAGCCCCCACTAGTTACAAAACAACACCTGACTCAAATAATCTTCATGTAATGTGGAAGAACATATTCAAAAATCATTTTGTAACTGATGGGGGCTTTTAGTTAGAAGAAACATTTTATACACTAAACTTGAGTACCTCACGTGGAAGTATATGTTTGAAACTCAGCTAAATAAACCATCATATGTCTGAAAGTTCTTATGATATCCAAATACATTTTGTGTAACAACTACATTTTGTTTTGTTTTTTCTGTCTATCCCACCGTTCATTATTGACATTATCTTGTAAACAATTAGTTTTCTCCACAACTAACTGCATTTTTTTGCGATATATTTACCTGTAGACGTGTTTCTCACAAGTGAAGCCGATAGACGTTGCAAATGGAACACGATACAGACGTAATCTATATTACCTATTTGTGTGTTGGGTATTACATGATCCAGAGTCTTCCACTGCTTAACTCTGCTGTTCGCAGATTCCACCACTCACCGTATTCTTGTTAATACCGCTGATTTATTTGCCTACAAGGTCACGTGCTGTTTTTGTTCTTTCTGTAGGAACTCTGGCATTTCAAATTAGGAACCTAAGTCTAATAGAAGATGGATTGAATCTCGGAAGCCTCTCTCAACTACCAAAACGTTTTCCTCTTGAAAACATGCTCACATATCTTCGACGTTGTTTTTAAGCATGTGCTCTGATATTTTAGCGTCCGTGCTCCTAGAGTCAGCGAGATAAGCAGTAAATATTTTCTATTTCAAACACAGCTGAAGTTATCAACTAGAAATTTTTATTGTGATATGTTCATAATATCCGTACTTGTCACACAAAATGTGGTTTGGATATCATAAGAACTATCAGACATATGATGGTTTATTTAGCTGAATTTCAAACATATATTTCCACATGAGGTACTCAACTTTAGAGTATAAAATGTTTCTAACCATTAGCCCCCATCAGTTACAACATGGTTTTTGAACATGTTCTTCCACATTACATGGAGATTATTTGAGCGAAGTATGGTTTTGTAACTAGTGGGGGCTGATGGTTAAACAACACAAAGTTTCCTAGAAAAGATGCATTTTATATAAGTAAAATTGAACTTTTACATAAGAAAATTAATTTTTATCTCCACAACGGTTAAAGATAATAGGCTTTCGGTTTAAACTGCAACATTCACATTATATTAGTACCTTCCAAACGAAATTTGGATTTAATAGCTTAAGTCCTTCTGGAGTTATCAGAATTTATTTTGAACAACACTATAAAAATTAGAATCCGAAAGTGATCATTTTTGGATACGCTTTCCATGATAACCGGAAGTGGTACGGACCTAGGATTGGAATTATTGGAATTCTCATATGGTCTAGTTATATTACGTGCAGAATTTCATTAAAATCGGCTGAGGGGCAGAAAACGGCCCTTATGCGCAGTACTCCTTTCTTCTCCGAATTACTTTAAAATGGATAGACTGACTGCAAAACAGCTTTGTGTAACTTACAGAAAACTACACTATCTTTTAAGTTACAGGAAACCGTACTCAAATCGGTATATTATGTTATTCGGAGAAGAAACTTTACGACCGAGTACAACCTTTTGACGCCGACTGTACCTCTTTTACCTTTGTCTTTTAACGCACATGATGCCGCTTAAGTGACTACGACTTCCGAATGTGTCCAGATAGAACACTATATTTTTTTTATTTACGTGAACATTCTGAAGGGCGACACGTGACATTTGCGTAAAGAACAGTTATTTCTGGACAAAATGAAGAAAGCAAATACCTACCAAGGTTAAAAAAAGGATGTACAGTAGGCTACTCCTTATTCTTTTCACCCTGTAATTTTGTCCAGCAGTACAAGAAAGCAAACTGTGCAATATTTTTTTTGAATAATTAATTTTTGAGTGGTGCTGGTCTGCGGTAGACATTAATAACGCATTATATGCAATAGGCACCCTGTTTCTCTTTTGTTCTATGATTAAGATAGTAATTACTTTTAACATTGCTATTGCCTTAATGTACTTGCACATTGCCTATCAAGTGTTAAGCTATCAAAGAAAGGTTGTATCTATTGTATAATTTCAACTGCCGTGAAAATGTTTGCGTAATTGGAATGTTTGAATGTTGGGTATCAGCATGGATAAGATAAAATTAATTGTGTGAGCAAGTGCAGTTCAAAATACTTCAAAATCCATAGTGGCCACTAGAAAAAAAAAAAAAAAAAAAAAAACTTAATATCTTGTACGTCAGGTTCAAAATTTACTCTTATCAAAGATGTTATCAAGGAAAGTAGCTCTCTAGTCGCTTTTCTACTACAAAAATAAGAAATTGAACCGAGAAGAAAGTCATTCTACACCAACTGATGTTTTACTTGTATGGTCAAGTGTTCGCATTCTCACAAGACTAAAAGCATGTGGTGGACAAAAGTGACCGTATTTTCAAAGAGTGGATGATTCTTCAAAAGAAAAGATATAAAGCTAAAAATTCATCAAGCTAAAGGGAAAATAAAATTTATGGGAAAAAAGCTTGAATAACCTCTTCGGCATTGTGTATGCTAGTTTCTTAATACTTAAATGATACTTATCACGGAAGACAAGAGATTTCCTTCTTGTCCAGCGAAAGAAAGGATGCAAATGAAAATTGAGATGTATAGATATAAAGCTTGCAAGAAAATAAGCTGCGGCAGAGAAAAATAAAAGCTTGGTCAAGAGAAGAATACTCGAAAGAGAAGCAAAGCATAACGATCTCGGACGGTTAATCTAGATGTTTATGTTCTTCACAAAGTGAACGTATAATGTCAAATCCGAGTAAGAAAGATAAACGGTCTTTAATTTCTCCAAAATGAAGGAAAATTAAATAAATCTAGGTAAGAAAAGTATTCTAGATGAAAGGTTGGTTGCTCATCTAGAACGGGAAAAGAATTCATGGATCGTCTTCCAGTTTTGGGATCTGGACAAGGTGTTGACCAGTTGCTTAGTGTTCCCAAACTTGCTAAGTTGGTCCTTTCAGCCGTTCTGACATACAGATTTCAGAAAACATGGCCGTCAATCGCTTCTGAAAATTTTCTTAGAGCCTGGTAAGATAACCAAGCAACAAGTGATATAAGAGATATTGCTGAAGAATCCCTTGCTCAAATTCAGTTACTAAGATTTCAGTCAAGAGGTGACTAGAGAGACTAAAATTATCTATTCAATTTCTATGAGAAGTTTATGAGAAATGGATTTTCTTTAAAGTATCTCGTGGAGTTTATTGTGCTAGATGGTTGGCGAAGTCCATCTATGCTTTTAAAATAAGGATCTTCAAGAACCAATTCTATCTTACAAAGAAAGAAGAATCTGCGAGCCGAGACATTTCTCTTTTTTTACTGTTCACATATATATCCGGAGCATGGTTTTAAGCCCACTGTCCTGCTTCTGCTCCTAAAAATGGCCTACAGCTGAAGAAAGCCAAGGCAATGCCAGAAGGAAAAAAAAAAAAAAAAAAAAAAAATTTCAAGCAAAGATTTCACTAAGAGAACTCCAACGTCTCTGTGGTATATATCAGAACAACTCGTTGTATTTGCATTCTTTGGTAATGAAGTAACAATTAAAATACGGAAGATGGTGAACCAAATTCAAAACTCAAGAGATTATAATTTACTGAAACGAGTCAACGTCGACGCATTCAGAACCTTTGATTTCATCTGTAAACTGTAAACGTTACAAAAAGAGAAACGTGTTGCCTATCGAGATTTTAAGGGATCTCATGTGTTGAATCCCAGCAGCAACACCAAAGTGACGACAATTGAGAGGCTTAAATTCATATTTAGAATGATAATAGGGTATTCACAGTGTACTTTGTGTGTGTGTGTTCCTATTATTTGTGTGGTTCAATCTATTTGACATGTAGCCAAGCAAACGCTAACAGTGTACGTATGAAGAGAATGATTCTTTAGTTCCCAAGCAGCAAAATAGCATTGATTTTTTTTTTAAAAAAATAAAGTTATTTTGAAATAAAAGTTACGTATATTTAGAAGAGAAAATTTTGAAATAGCTTTTAAAGGAATATTAAAGTAATTATAAAATCTCTTGTAATTCACAATTTGAAAAAATCTTTTATTAATATTTTCTAAACTAAGGAAATGATCTTATTAAAATAATTCTTAAGATAGATTAACATTCTGAAAAATAATTTAAACTTTATTTAAATTTAAAAAAAATAATAAGTTTTGAAATTATTGCCTTGAATTATATCCTGATTGGAAAGCAATGCCCATTTGTTTCCATTATTATTATTATTACAGGCCTTCTCGGCCTTTGGCCCCTTGGCTACTCTTGCTAACAAGGATTTTCCTTTTATTCTTTCTGGCCAATTTCATCTGAAGAGTAGCTGACCTTTTCCTCCATGGGTAGGGCTGGACACAGACAGGGCAGTTAGTCAACCGGTCAACATCATTAACTTGTGTTGCAGTAGGGCTCTGTTTGGCTAAAAAGGACCGGTCGTCTAGTCCTCTATTTAGTCCATTCTTCCATCTGATTCTCACCTGTGATATTAGAAAGGGTCGTTTGGTCTTAAAAAAAAATCATCTGGCGGTCTGAGAAGCGATTGTGTATGTCTTGTATGGGGCTGGAATAGTAAAGTAATTTATTTATTAATTTTAACGACAAAAACATAGTAGTATTTGGTTTTCTTGAATATTGTGTTTTATGTTTCTTATTTTCATTGTAATTTATTTTATTATCCTTTATATCTTAACACATGCATGCAATTCATGTTTTATGACTTAGTAATCTAGTAAAGCTAAATAATGGCACGAGGCTCTGATAACTGTCCGGTTTGTAACCAATCTATATATGGGCGACAAAAAACTCTTAGATGTAAAACTTGTCTATTTAAATTTCATCTTTCATGTTTGGAATATAATAATGAAGAGTTAAGTATACTTCAGAAATCTTCTTATAAATGTAAAAACTGTCGGAATAAATTTAGAGTTGGACATGATGAAACGTCAATAAGATCTTCTGACTCTAATGATAGAAATAGGAGTTTGAATAATACAAGACAAGATGATCCTGATATAGTAAATGAAAATGACAAGGTAATAGTTCCAGAAAATTATTCTAGTTCAGAATTAAACAATCTTGTACGAAAAGAGTTTGAAAAACTTGATTTAGTTTTAAATGAAAAGCCAAGCCATGAGACAGGTACTAAATATATTGAAATTGGAAAATTCAAAGTTACTTCAAAAAGGGAACTGTTGTAAATATTTCAACAATGAAAATGTGTCGAATGTAGAAAACAAATCATCAGCAGCAGCATCATCACAAATGACTGTACCGCGAGTGGACCAGGAACATTTACCGAATGATCAAGACAAACTTAACAGTGAAGGACAAAATGTAAATGGACATATGTGATGTCTAGGAAAATGGTAAAAATGAACAATAATATCAACAGAAGACAAATCATAAGTAGTGTATCAAGTCAAACAGATAAAACTAGCTTGTGGTAAAAATCGATTACCAGATTCAGTCCTATTGTATCCGAGGAAATGGTGGAAGCCATAGTTGGATCATGATTGGTCCTTTCTATGGTAAACTAAAGAACTCATCAAGCCTAGAAACATCTGAAGGTACAAGTAATACGTGATGGGCAGTCTGAAATTATGGTATCAAAACGTTCGTGTACTTAGAACTAAGAGTGATGAAATGTTCTCATCGATACCTGACTGTTCATATGAAGTCATCTTAGTGAGTGAAACTTGGTTTTCTGATCTACAAAATAATAATGATTATTTCCCTCCATCTTACACAATATTTAGGGCTGTTAGGAATTATACTAATAGTGAAAGTGATCATGGTGTTTTAATTACGGCCAGAAATGACATTGTAGTGATAAGAACAGATTTAGAGACAACTGAAGAATGTGTATGGATTGAAGTTGAACGCTCCAAGAACAAAAACATACTTATATCTTGTGTACATTTTACTTCTAACTCGGCTATAGAAAAATATGTAATCTCTTTTAAATCAATTATTCAGACAATAAATCCTTATCAATATGATATCTCAATAGTAGGAGACTAATATTTCAAAGGTCAGCTGGAAATAAAGAGCGTTTAAAGATGATATTCATTATTTATCTAAAATTAGAGCAACACACTGATTTGATTTTTTGGATGAAACAAACATGCAGGTAGATAGATATATATTGTACTGATCGTGATCTATTTTTCTAAATTATGTTACAGTAAACAGGTCATTCGTTCCTATGACAAAACCTGATAAGTATCATGATCCTATTGAAATTGGAATTCTTTCTTCTGATGTGTTGAATGATATAAGAACTCATACCAAAATACAATACCACAAAGGTAACTATTATAACTTATATAAGCAGATTAAGAATTGGGTTGGGCCAATATACTATAGGCACCTAATATATAGAGAAAGTAGAAATTAATACTGAAAATGTTATCTAAAAAGCAATTACCGAAAATACACCAAGTAAACAAAGGGCAAACTCTAGATATCCATCTTGTTTTTCAATGATAATGCCAATAGTGATATGATATCAAAATGATAATGATAATGCCAATAGTGAACAATATTCGAACTTGAATCTAAATTCTAATAACATAAATTTTCCAGTAATTACGATTAGTGATGTCCTGAATGCAATAAAATCCCTACGAACAAACAAATCGTTGGGGCTAGATGGAATTCCTGTATTTGTAATGAAGGGAATAAGTGAAATAATTGCACCTGTGTTAGAATCGTTATTCAATTGGAGCATAATGGTAAAAAAATTTTCTAAGAACTGGAGGAAAAATCTTTTTTAGGTCCTATTTCTAAAAAAGATGGTAAAAGAATTGAATATTATAGACCCAATTCCAATAATTAGTTATTCCTAAGATCTTTGAAAAAACTGTTTACAAATTTGTCTATGACGAAGTTCAACAATTAATTTCTCTATCTCAATTTGGTTTTGTACAAAAATGTTCTACTACTTCCAATTTGGCAACTATGATGGCAAAGGCTGGCCTACGAGTCGTCCATCAGAGGTCAGGTGGATGTTGCCTACTTAAACTTTCAGAAAGCCTTTGATAAGATTCCGCATTGGTTACTTTTAGGTAAGTTGCGCAGTTTTGGTCTTTCCAATCAACTGATTGTGTTGTTTCAATCTTACATTTCTGGAAGAAAATTCATGGTCAGATATAGTGGTATCTTGTCAAGGATCTTGGTGTTTATATAGACTCTAAGCTTAATTTTTCCAAGCATATTGAAGTAATAATATCCAAAGCACGTAGAAATCTAACTTTAATAAAAAGGGTAACTCGCGATTTCAATAATATAAATATCTGTAAAATTCTTTTTTGTGCATTACTCAGATGCCATTTAGAATACGGAAGTGTTATATGGAATAACACAAATAAGAAAATTGTAATCGACAGAATCGAAGATATCCAAAACAAGTTCTTGGCTTGGTTACGCTGAAAATTGTATATATACCAATACTACCCCAATGAACAATTAAGAAAAGAACTTGGCTTGTTATTTTATTCTGCTGGATTCACATGGTATGGTCAATTTGATTTTGTTAAAAGTTCCTCAACATAACACAAGGAAATATTTCCCTTTTCTACCAATTAAATATGAATTGTCCCTAATCCAGAGGAGTGCCAATATTGATAAAATATATGATAAAATATATATTTTCAGTGACAAACTACCAAATAAGAATTAGAGGGTTAAATTGATTTGGAAACAATTTAGAATATTGTCAATGAACTAAGTCCTTGATATCAAAATCAATGTATGTGTTACACACTTCAAGTGAAATGTATTAAAATGTAATCTGAGTGAGCTGCATGAGTATTATATAATTCTTGATTCTTTTTTCTTCAAGTAACACAACTATGTTTTCTTTTATTACGTTTTGTATTGTGTTTTCTCTGTTTTTTTAGATGTTTGTGAATTTGGGTATAATCATTATCATCTTAATGTTATAAATTTTGTGTGTGCGATCATTATCATTTTGATGTTGCATCGGGTGACATATGATGTCATACAATGAATTAGTAAACATATTGAACATCTAAATTGTTAATGTTGTCCGGGTTTTCTTTACCAATTTGATATTTGGGCTTACTTGTTAATCATGGTTGCAATTGATCTATGATTCAGACTAATTTTTTACTTTAAATTCAAATTGTACTTTCTTATTTTTCCTTTTTTTTTTAATTGTGCGGTATGTATTCTGTTATTATATTCATTTTATTGCATGATTGTATACTGACTCTTGCATTGTAATATATTATCCTGGGTGACATGTTTGGGCATCCTATGCTGTATTGTCTTTTATACCCGGAATAAATCGAATCAAATCAATTATTATTATTATTATTCACAGTTAACTATCATACGTTTGAATTACTGTCTTTTATTACATTTCTGCATGTTATTATTTTGGTTTACAAATTGTTTCTAGTGACAAATAATAAGGATGATAAGGATGACGAATAATAAACAAACAGAAACAATGCAATGCGTTTAGTATAACATTTGTTATTTTAACATACCGCTGCATAATTAACTCCGATATGGTCCAACACGTACTTCAAAGTATAGCGAGTAGTATACGGAGTCATGGTCTATTCATACCATCCGGACTCCATAGCCACGTGCAACTGATGCCACATTGAGTTTGTGATCAATTACGGAATTTGTACACCTCACACCGCAACAGTGCGCACGAGACTGTTCCGGCTAGATCCTCATTTTTGTCCACTGTAGGATAGTGGGCCGATGTCTCAAAGTTCATATGAAATACCGAACTGAGGAGTAGAGAGAGGCACCATTAAGTCGTCCACCATATCTATTCAATACTAAGGACAAATAAATTAATAGTGTTTATCGTTCTGTGCACTTCTCTTTATAAAGGAAATGAAAAGTGCCTTTATCGAAAACAGGTTGAATACAGCGTATGTTTGAACGAAGCGCTTTGCAGGACAAAATATATAACTGCATGTTTACTTGAGGAAAAGACTACATTTTACATGCCGTATGCGCTAAACATGTGTCAATTGATGTACTACAGGTACAGAATATATACATAGTTGGAAACGTTCTCAATTTTCATCAGGTTACATACTGTTTTCTGTACTCTTCTAGAGGAATTATCTTGAGGCCAGATAACATTTTATACGGGGCATATATAATTTAAAGGAAAAGCATTTTCTAAAACCTAGTTTTCCAGTCCGGAAAAAAACTAACGCAAAAGTTTTTCTCAGAAGTTTGGAAACAATTTATAATACAAGACAATATCAAAGATAATACAACTGATCAATATACAAAGGTTTGGATAAGGATAAAATTGATTATATGGGCAGTAACAGCGCTGGCGTACGCCCGTCCCGGCACAGGTTTGCAGCAGCATGTGTAACTGTGCAGAATTCTTCAATACAGAGTAATCTTCAATACTGTGACTACAATCACGAAATTCGAAATTCCCAAATCAGCTTTTCTACAAACTTTTGGTACTACATAAATACTTTCCTCGATACTAGAACTTAAAGTTCGAAGATTTTGTTACCTGTTTCAAAGCATTGCTAGCTAAAAGCCATCCTTCATTTCCACTGCAATCCTTCTCTAAACTTTCTAGACAGCGTTGAAGCGTACCCACAAAAGTATCTCGAAGGCAGTCCACGTGTTGTACCAGCTGATTTGCTATGGCATTACTAAGGCGAGACAGCATCAGGTGTTCGATTTCTGCCGTCGCAACGCGTACGGCTTGAACAGATTCAACTCTTCCGGCATTAAGTGTGACACCTATAAAAGTAACATGTAAGTATTAACAATGAACAAGGTACAAGTAAATAAGCATTCTGAATTCTACGAGTTTAACATTTTCACGTTCAGTAACTACATCACAAATAATACGTTACAAAAATCTATTCGTTAGGCAAACTCCATGATTCGTAATAATTCATGCCTCCTTACAAATCGCTGTCTTATTTACACTTTTGGGTTTCCCCAAATGACAATAATAGTGTATCGCCAAAACAAGCAGCTTCTTCCACATTTTATGTTAAGGACAATTTATATTACACACGTCATTCGATTCAGAAGATGCACATAATTCAATTAAAAAATGTCTTTTAAACGACACGAATACAGAGTCTAATTTATTTTATCAATAATTTTCCTTAGTTATATCCTGCTCATTCCATTTGTAAAATTTGTGTACAGCTTGAGCCTTAATACTGAATTGCAATTAAGGCTGCAATTAATTAATTAATTAATTAATTAACGAACGAACGCTGTGTGTGTGTGTGTGTGTGCGCGCGAGAGAGAGAAGGAGAGGGAGAGAGGAGAGAGAGAGAGAGAAGGAGAGGGAGAGAGAGAGAGAGACTGTAATTACAAACATATGTGTATAAAGTGTATATATATCTTCTATCTTTTGTATATATTACGTAATCAATATATATAACTAGTACAAAGGAAAGCCGGGAAGGCAATTTGAGGTAAATTTAAGACAAATGAAGGAGAAAAAAGGATAATACTTACAGCTTACTTTCGC
>JAGDQP010056283.1:0-12968 GCA_022664845.1 Lepisma saccharinum
AGCTTGGTTGGGAGGTTCTTATGCATCCACCTTATAGTCCGGACCTGGCACCGAGTGATTACCATCTGTTCCTGTCCATGGCGAACACGTTTGCTGGTGCAAAATTCGCGTCAAGAGAGGCTTGTGAACGTCGACTGTCTCAGTTTTTGCCAATAGGGACAAGGGCTTCTATGAGAGAGGCATCATGATATTACCTTCCAAATGGCAACACGTTATCGAACAAGACGGCGCATATGTGACCTAAATCGGATCATTCTAACTATGGTAAGTCAAGCCTTCAATGTCATGCAAAAATAATGGATTACCTTTTACTACACCAGATATATGTGATTTTTGTAGCAAAATACCTGGTATTCATAAGAAGTGACATACCGTTATGTTTCTGTGTGTTATTAACTTGGAGGGCGTATTAAACTAGAGACATAAAAGATGACACATGCTCCCCGTAATACTTATCGAATGGCTAGCTCTCGCAAAGCACTTACAGAAATGTCTCTGATAATCGGTTGCAAACGAATAGGTGGTACAGAGCGTATATATGGTTCAATAGCCGCGGCCATTAACTAAAGTTTATCCAGTTCACTGACAATGTAAGGGTAGTTCACTTTCCACTATACACGATGCACATCACGGAAATAGTTGCAAATAATCTTCGCTCCCCAACTACCATATTACACTTCCAAGACCGAAACATTTGGGTTTTTTTATCATCTCCACACATGAACGTCAACTTTTCGTGAACAGATAATGCAACTGGGCATCAGAAAACTAAAAATTTACAGGTACAGTGGATGATAACTTTTTCTTCGGCAATGTGTAAGAAGTAAAATTAAGTAGCTGGAGTGAATTTAAGTGAAGTAAGTTTTCCAGAAATAAAGACTTGAAGTGACACCAAAGGTGCCTACGGTATAAAAACATGTTATATGTGTTTGCAACACTGCTTTTAGTTCAGGATTCCATCTTTTCTGTTAATTGACGGTAAGTTTTAATGCCGGCAGGCAGTGCGAAAACATAAGAAGTTATTAGTGAAAATAAAAAAACGATGTGACGCAATACCTACCAAAACTCATCATTCATTTCACACCACAAACACCTGTTCGGCTAGCTTTTCATACACCCGCTTGCTACGCGTTTTGCTTCCGATTCCTATCGGGTGTGTAATTAAAAAAAACATCGAACCTGACTCCTAACCTCCAACTAACAACGGACACTATTTTATTAACACTAAATCGCGTCCGTAAATTATATATATATATATACCAAACCCGATTTAGAGCCACCACTTAAAAACTGATCATTATTATATTAACAGTAAGTCGCGTGTGCAATAAAAAATACCGAACCTGACTCCTAACCTTCACCCAAACAATGGTCATTATTTTATGGTATCAATTGTTATCGTAATTATTCAGTGGGTGTCTGGGATGAGCGATCACTGCAAGAGTCACCACACTGACAACAAACATGGCGGATCCAATCTGTTCTACTAGGTAAGTTTGAACTTTTTTATCTTTCTATCGTGTTGCAGGTGTCCTTGTGACACACGTTCTCCATGTCAAATACGACGTGAAAGGGATCGACTGCTAAAATTCCAAAGGAAGTAAAATTTACAGGAGAAAGTTTGTTACCAGTGTAGGGGTATTGAAACGCAAATTAAAGTAACTTATAGTCATGATCCAGTGCTATCAGGGTGAAATACGTGGGACTATATATGCATCCGCCATAGGTGGGGATGTGACATTTTATTTCACGCGCTAATTGACCGGCTCCCAGAGTGAAAAATGTAAAGATATATGAACACACCTAACCTCCACGTTCCAATGGTCACTAATTTAAGACGAAATTCGGCAAATGAAATCACAATAGGATATGAAGAATGATCGCTATGCCATTAGTATTCCTCCGCGTGTCACCATATCCAAATAGACTGGAGTGATTATTTTCCAAATTAATTATTTTCGTGGGGTTAAAATACTATTTTGTGGGTAGTTACAGGTCGGGTTGTGCGTATGGAAGTAACAGTGGCAATTAATGTTTGAGAACGGCTGGTGTAGACCGTTTAATATTAGTGAATACGGTAGAAATGGTCGAGTGCAAATAGTGAAGGAATACCGGTAAAATGCGTTTTTGGTCCCAGCGCCTAGGTAGGAAAAGAAAATGTTGCAAGTTTCAACATTATAGCATTAAATTACACCTAACGCCCAATTGCACTGTCTGCTACGTTTTTCGTTTCTAGTTCTTTTCTTTGGCTGACCTAAATTGAACTTTATACCAGTATTATACAAAAAAGTACGAAGGCTATAAATTTAAAACGCAGGAAACGTAAAACTAAACTTGCATGCCCAGATTTTAATTTGATACTTACTATCAAAGACAAACAAGATACTATTTTCTGAACAATACGGTCGTTTTGTCCCCCAAATATGTTTACTTTAACGGAGTCACCGAACTCTTCCAAACAGAAACGACAAAGTTTATACACATCGTTCGCCACCACGTTACGTCGTCTTTGTGAGTTCTCCATCACGATGGCTAAATACTACAAACTCACACAGTTTTGTGATCAGTATTTCAATGAAAGACCTTTCATCAAAATATGGCCTCAGACAGATAAACAACAATAGTGTCTCAAGGAATTTTTAGTATTTTGTTTGCTTTCGCGGGCTTTACTCTTAATGGTTATGCCCATTGCGAAATCGTTATAATAATTGACGGTTTGTAATAATATTAAGTTATATACAGTTTAGCAGTCTATCGTCCATAATATTTGATGTTTTAAAGTCAGTTATTTATTAGTTGCTATGGTTACTGTCGGCCATAGTCGTCAATCACTATATGCTCTAGTCACTGTCACTTTTAGTTGTATTTTTCACTGCAATTATTGAATTTCTTTTAAATTGATACTATAGATTTGACTGAGTAAATTTTCTAGAGATTGAACTATTGAAGTCTAAAAAAAAATCTTCGGGAGTTTTCTCTTAAGTCGTCATGTTGCCAGATCTCTCATTTCAATTTTCATTTCCTCCGTCCAGTGCTGCCAGATGGTCGGTATTGAATTTCCCTATGAAACAACCCGAAATTACCTTATTTAGGTAGATTTCGAAGAAATATATACCTATTGAGATCGATACGATATGAAAGTATATATATATATATCCAAAATGGCCGCCGAACCCATTGTTGTATAGAATACACAGCCTAAACTGCTGGGGCTATTGAAATACAAATTTGGCATAAAGGTACAACATCACTTTTTGATTACGAAAATGTTACCTAATGTGTTCAAAGACGCCATCTTGGATCCAAAATGGCGGAAGTAAGAAATCTATTTTCCATGTCGTTTGAACTAGAGATATGAAATTTGACATAAAGGTGTATTGTCACTAGTAGTTCAAGAAAATAATACGAAAAGTTGAAAAAGTCGCCATCTTGGATTCAAAATGGCCGCCGAACCCAATGGTGTATAGAATACACAGCCTAAACGGCTGCAGCTAGAAATATCGAATTTGGTAACACTATACATTATCATTTGTATGTTACTAAAATATTACATGATGTATCCAAAGACGCCATCTTGGATCGAAAATGGCGGACCTAAAAAAACATTTTCCACACCGTTTGAGATAGACATACGAAATTTGGCATAAAGGTGCATTATGGCGAGTAGTTTAGGGAAATATTACAACATTTGGGGAAAGTCGCCATCTTGGATCCAAAATGACCGCCCAAAATCCCATTTTTGCACACCGTTTGAGCTGAATAAATTAAATTGTACTTGAAGTTGTACCATCACAAGTAGGTCATGACAATATAAGAAAACTTTCAAAAAGTCGTCAACTTGGATCCAAAATGGCCGCCCCAAAAAACAATTTCCAAATCATTGAAAGTAGAGAAACGAAATTTTCTTTGAAGGTATATGACCAAGAGTAGGTTACAATAAATGGGGCAAACCTTCCTTTTGGGTGCGCAGTACCTCGTGGGAGGGTGCAGATTGATACCATGGTGGTGTAGTGCTGCAGTGAGATTTTGGTTAAGATAAAGGAGGCTCATCCTCTCAAAAGCACTGAAGTTGGGGGCCGAACCCCGTACGGGGGTCTGGGGGCAGCGCTCCAAGCGAAACAAAGCGAGTGGGGTATCGTTGTCTTGTGGGGTATCGTTGAACAGCTCTTGATTAATAATTTACAAATCAATAAATAGTTTCTCGATAGCTCTCATATAAGGAGAGATTTGAATTTTTGAAAATAAAAAAAAACTTCGAGATCTACCTCAGCCTGTAGGGCTACCGAAAAGGATTTTTTTTTCAAGAAATTTCCGTACGCTTAAATTTTTTACTTTTCCTTTTTACTACAACTACTATATCTATTATTAGTGCTGCTGCTTCTACTACTAATACCACCACCACTACTACTACTACTACTACTACTACTTAGGGTTGCCACTTGTCCCGTATTTTACGCGTCCCGTATTACAAGTAGTAAAGTCACACTTACGTTTTCAAAATTTCAATAATTTTAACGAATATATAGTAATGGACTTTTTTTCAAATTGTTTACTACACAGACTGGCGGGCAGACTCTGTTCACATTCCCAGGTCCCAAGATGAAACCTGGGGTGAGGATATAATACTCGTTACTTCTGTTTGCTCTAGATCAGCGTTTCTCAACCTTTTTCATCCCGCAAGTCCCTTTCACCATGCCTTCTAGCCAGTGACCCCCTTTCACCATGTTTTGTAGCTGGTGACCCACAATTATTTTATTTTGTGTAATATTTGCTTTTCATTTCAACATATAAAAGTTTATTTGTTGTATTTATAGTAAATATCCTAATTATATTATCCAAAACTATTCAATAAACTACATTATCTTCAATAATTACACTGTTCTACAAATTTTAACTTTTTTTCGGTTACATAAATGAGAGCACTCACATTTAACTAATTTGGAGGTGCTGAATACGAAAATGACATTAAAAAGTTCGATTGGCTCTCATTTCGGCGTAACCGAGGGGGGGGGGGGTCCAAGCGCCCCACACATTTTTATTTATGTGGCAACAAGGTTGAAAGTCTGGCAACGTCGCATTGCAATACATTACATCAGCATTGGCGGCAAAATAGTCCCGCAACACAGGTCCATAACCAGAAGGGTCAAGGAGGGCCTAACCCCCCTAAAATATTGATGGCCCTGCCTAAAATTGCTGTTATTTGGCGAAAAATCTTAGTAATGTGGTTGGGTCGGGCTCCCCAAGTATTCAAATTTAGTGTCCTTGCAATTTTTATAAATAACGCTTTATGCTTCTTTTTTCCGGAAAAAAAAAATGTCTGAGTCCGTCCCTTATTGAACGATATAGTATGCACTCAGTTGTGCAATATGCATTCAGTGCCTCAGAAAAGATGTCTTATATGCTCCCTGTGCATCATCCTGGCAACATTGTTGGTTGTTTGACAACGGGGCATTCTTAGCAATACATTCTCTTCGGACATGCCAAATATTCACTTCGCTTCAGTCTGCGCACAATTGTTTTCTTTCTTTGTGTACCAGGTTCCAGAATCGTGTACCAAGTTTGGTGTGTGTGTGTGTGTGTGTGTGTACCAAGTTTCTTGTGTTGTGTAGGGAGGTGATTTGATTTGTAAAGGTTCTAATCATGCCTCGCACGTGTGTGAACAGGCCAGACAATTTTTGTTACATATGTGGGGAAGTTACGTTTAAGTAGAGAAAACGTGCCTTAACGCCTGAAACAAGGAAAGCTTACTTCCTGTACTTCGGATGCAAAGTGGGGGACCAGGACCGAACCTGGACCCCTCACGTTTGTTGTACCACATGCTCTTCTACTCTTAATGTATGGCCGCATGGAAAAGGTCACCATATTAAGTTTGGAGTGCCCATGATGTGGCGAGAACCTACTTATCATAGCACTGATTGTTATTTCTGCTTGGTCCCATCTATTCGCAAGGGTTATACCAAAAAGAAAAAGGAGACTTTGGTGTACCCGGATCTACGTTCAGCCAGACGTCTTATTCCACACGGTACCAGTACCAGATCCACCAGAAAATTTCATCATGGATATAGGTGATGAAGATGATATACAGGATACAGAACAGACCTCAACATCTCAAGATCCAGACTTTTCCACGACTTCCGCTGCCAAAGTACCGCATCTCAAGATCCAGACTTTTCCACGACTTCCGCTGCCAAAGTACCGCATAAGGTAACACAGGCCGAATTAAATGACCTAATCAGGGTCTTAGAACTTGCCAAAAACAAAACCGAATTGTTGGCCTCACGGTTGCAACAATGGAATCACCTGGCAGATAATGTGAAGGTAACAACTTTTCGCTACAGACATAAAGAATTGGTTTCATTTTTCAGAACAAAAGGGCATGACATTGAAGGACTCTTTGTAGCAATGACTATACCATATAAGACCGAGGAATGGAGACTTTTCATTGATTCTTCCAAATTTTCTCTTAAAGCAATTTTACTGCACAATGGTAATTCTTAGGTGCCTTGAATACGATAGATTTGGGTGTTAAATTTCATGTGATTTCAAGGTTATTGCTATTCTGTTGGGTTTACAAAAGAGTTTTGTTGCTTTTATGTGAGTGGGACAGTCGTGTTTACATTTTAAGAAGAAAGACTGAGCTCTACGTTCATCATTCAAACCTCTTATAAGAAGTGTTTCTTCACAACCTCTTGTAGATCCTATTAAGATATTGCTTCCGCCACTCCACATTAAATTAGGGCTGATAAAGAACTTTGTGAAGACATTGAACAAAGATGGACCGGCATTTGAATACTTGTGTTGCAAATTCCCACGTCTCAGTATGGAAAAAATAAGGGAGGGGATATTCATTGGGCCACAGGTACGTCTTCTGCTGCGTGATTCTCACTTTGAACAGACACTTAGTGATGGGGAGCAAGCAGCGTAAAATGCATTTCGACAAGTGCGTCATAAATTTCTGGGGAACAGGAGAGCAGAGAACTACGAACAACTCGTAGAGAATCTTCTGTCATCTTACGAGAAGATTGGGTGTAGAATATCGCTAAAATTGTATGTTCTCCATTCGCATTTGGATTTCTTTAGTGACAATAGTGGTGATGTCAGCGACGACCATGAGGAACGCTTTCATCAGCAAATTGCAACAATGGGGAAAAATACAAAGGGAAGTGGAGTACAGCGATGTTATCTGATTCCTGTTGGAGTATTAGGAATATAAGTTAGCTACAAACTACAAGCCAAAACGACTAGGTGTTAAAAAGGTAAGTCTAGGAATTCAACATCCATACTGTAAGTGCTTTTAACGTTTAAGGGCTTTCCTTACTTCAGTAAGAAAAAGGTAATTTTTCCTGAACAACAAACCAAGTACGGAGTCAGTAACCACATTTTATGCCAGTCGTAATGTAAAAGGTGGGGAGGGAAGAGGACGTTAGACCAGACCCAACTCAACCAGAATACTAAGGTTTTCCCCAAATAACAGCAATTTTAGGTAGGGCCATTAATAATTAAGAGGGGGCTATGCCCCCTTGACCCATCTGGCTATGGATCTGTGCCCATCTGGCTATGGCGGGTATATTTTGCCACCAATGCTGACGTAATATATTCCCATGCGACGTTGCCAGACCTTCAACAGTGTTTCCACATAAATAAAAATGTGTAGGTGCGCTTGGACCCCCCTTCGGTTACGCCGAAATGAGAGCCAATCGAACTTTTTTAATGTCATTTTCGTATTCAGCACCTCCAAATTAGTTGAAAGCGGGTGTTTTCATTTATGTAACAAAATGTGTGTAGAACAGTGTTATTTAACCCAACAAGAAAATAAAATACTTTCTTTGATATTTATTAGTTTTAACCTACAAAACCCTAGCTAAATTTATTTTTTCGCCCTCCCTCGCTACACCCAGGTTGAGAAACCCTGCTCTAGATAACAAACTACAAAAAATAGCGGTGTTACATTTTTTGGGGGTCTCAGAGTGATCATCAATTTTTATGTTAAATCGACTCAGTTTGTTGTGAGATTTCGGTGACCAACACAGTGCATGATAATTTTATTAAGTTGAATCACTCAAATCAACACAGATTGTTGTGTTGATTCAACACAAAAAAATGGTGATCACTCAAGAACATCGAAAAATGTTGAATTAAAACAAGCCTTTCTTTTTGTCTGCAGTGTAGATACCAACCCCAACTATGCATATGAAATTGAAATATCAATTTTCCGCCCGCCAGTGTTTTTGGTGTGTAAGCATTCGCAAGCAAGGCGTTTTTTTTTTGTGCGTTCTTGATTATTATGGAGGTTTTTAATTGTGTGGGTAGTCATATAGTAGTACAGGGCCAAAGCAGTTAATTTCATTTTAAGTAAGTTTAGATTTGTCCCGTATTTTTTGGTATTATCTCGTATTTTTTGCCAAGTGTCCCGTGATTTATTCATCAAAAGGTGGCAACCCTACTACTACTACTACAGTAGAACTCCAATTATCCGAACTCCGACTATCCGAATCGCTGATTATCCGCAACGCTATCAGAAAAAAAAGACGGAAATGTACTGCGATTCGCAAAATATGTAATGATTCTGTCTACGCGCGCTATTGTCCTTCCCTCCACGAAGCTAGTGTAGGCGCAGCGCGAACATTATTGGGATGATGAGTCACCGTCTCATAGTGCAGTTCTATTGGCTACTGTAGTCCGTGACCAGCCGGCCCGGCCTACCTGTCACTGTCTGTTTTGCTTAGTCAGTCAGTGTGTCGTTGACCTGCTACTGTGACGGTACTCTTTCGCGTCGGTGCGTTGTTTTGTTTGTGAGTGCGTTTCATCGTTCACCTTGGCTTCTAAAAGAAAACGTGTTGTGTTATCGTTAGCGGATAAACTAAAAATTATAGAGCAATCAGATAAAGGAGTTACGTGTAAACAGTTGGCTGAGATGTACGGTATAGGACAAGCAACGATTTCAGACATTAAAAGGAGCAAACTTACACTTTTAAACTTCGTGTCAGTGCTTGAAAACGAAGATGGAAGTACTTCAAGAAAATCAGTGAAGGCAGCAACAAACAAAGGTTTAGAAGATGCCGTTTTCAAGTGGTTTTTGCAGCAACGTTCTATGGGAAACCCAATTTCGGGTCCGATTCTTTGTGAAAAAGCTAAGATCTTAGCTCAGAAGCTTGGTTGTTCATCCTTTAAAGCAAGTAACGGCTGGCTAAGAAATTTTAAGTTCAGGCAAGGTGTCCGTGAATTAGATTTAAGTGGCGAGATGTTATCAGCAGACTCCACAGCTGCAGAAGATTTTATTGAAAAATTTAAAGTTGTAGCAGACTCCTACGATCCTGAGTTTTTGTACAACGCCGATGAAACTGGTCTGGTTTGGAAAGCTCTGCCTAAAACCACTTTAGCCTCTAAAAGGGAGTGTAGTGCTCCAGGACATGAAGTTAGTAAAGACCGTGTTACGGTGCTTAACTGTGCAAACTCTACGGGAAGCCATAAAATACCGCTTCTGTTGATAGGGAAGTCAAAAGTCAGTAGTTAAGTGACACTTTGGGGTCAAACTTCCGCCTTTTTGCCATTTCCCCCCTTGTCCCGTGGCATAGGTGGTATCTGAACCACTGGTAGGCTTTTTTGGACCTTAAGCTATGACATATATTAATTTCGTGAAAATGCGATAATATTTACGATGTGAAAAATCAGTTGAAAATTTACATATTTTTTCCGCCATTTCACGTGTTGTCCCGTGGTTTAGGTGGTATCTGAACCACTGGTAGGCTTTTTTGGACCTTTATGTATGACATATATAATTTTCGTGAAGAAGGGATAATATTTACGATGTGAAAAAATCAGTTGAAAATTTACATATTTTTTTTTTCGGGTACCGTCATTTTTCGCGTTGTTTATTTTACTTTCGCATTGTTTAATGACAACCATTTTCTATGCATATGTAATTTTTATTTGGATTGAATTTGTTTCTCCTTATGAATGAGATAATGAAATTAATCAGACACTTGCTCATTATTTTAAACTCTTTGATTCGAGAATATAATTTAGTTTTATAACGACCACAACATATGTGGTTTGATTACTTTTTAATGAACAAAGTTTCTTTTAAATGCGAATTTGAAGATTTCGAATGGCATAAATAGATTGTTTGTATTGTAACCCTTTTATATTTTTTTTATCTGTTATACTGAACATTACGTTGTAATGAGATCACTTTGTACTTTACTGGAAATGCAGTTTTACGCTGAACACAGTCTATTTCGTTTCGAATTCTTTGAATTCTCATTATTTTAAGTAATGAACTTAAAAACTAAGTACTTGCTCGTTTTTAAACAAGTTTGGAATTCTCATTGTTTGACTAACAAAATTTTTCAGAACGAGAATTGGTATTTAACAGCAAACCAAGGGAAATAAATAAGAAAATTCTTGATCAATCTTAATTAGGTTGGGATTCGATTAAAAATTAAATTTGATGATATTCAGATTGCTACAATACGAAGGTATTAAGGGTGTCAATGCCGGGAATTGAACCCAGGACTCCTTGATTGCAAGCCTTTTTTCGTTAACGAGTAACTTTTGTACGAACACATTGAAATATTGATTCGATTGTTCCTCTTTTTCTGTATTGAAACCAGATTTAATTCACTTTTGTATCACATTCAAGAAAGGTGGAAGTTAGGAGGGTTCATTGAATTTTGTGTGAATGAGCTTAAATATTAGTTTAAACTATAGATATTTTTTTTTGTTCAATACATCTGATAGAACTGTATTTCTTCTGTTAGTGGAAACACAACAGTGATCAGCAGATGGTATTTCACTATAGTTTTCTCTGCTACAATACTTTGGTATAATTTAGAACGGCAGTCGTCTCTTTCCCCTTCGTCAAAAGTAAGGGATCCAATTGTGAGAGATACATACGCTCCTGCAATTCTTGTATTGTAAACTTGGAAAGTAACGCTCCCTTTAATTTCCTCCAACAGATGGTTAATTGTAATGCATTTGACAGTTTAAAATGGAAACACATGCCTTCTTTTTGTTGCGATTGAGAAAGAATGTATAAGTTTTGTTCAAAACTAGGGGTTCTGTTCCGCGAATCTTTGCAGGATGAACAGAACAATAGTATTAGAAGATCAACACATTTGTTCTCTTTTTCTTTTTTTCTCAGTTGATTTGGAGCAGGCACGCGCGCCAGGTAAGAGGGATGCTTTAACAATGAATTGGGGGACAGACACAGAGAAGAATGAATGAATGACCTGGGCTTAAGAGTTACATATACAATAAAATTGAGTCAACATGATGCATACATTTTTGTCTTCTGTCCTTTAGAATTGAAAGACGAGCTATTTTGCTGCCATATGTTATTCTGAAACTGAATCTAAACTGACTATTGATCTTGAAATATACAGTAACACATTTACCAGACTTCAATTCAGCCATTCATTTCAATTTTGATATTATTGTGCATGCTATAACTCTGTACTCTTAGTTGCATCTGCCTATGCAGTCGATAGTCGGAAAATAAAAGAAATTTTCGTAACCAATCCGGTCTAATTCACAAGTAATTTTATTGGTTGGCATTCAATTTCCTAGCTTCTACGGAGTTGATAAAAGTTTTATGTTATAATTTTGGCATATCACTTAGTGTTCTACTAGTTTTGTACTCGTGTTCAATATTTGATATTCGTGTATATTTTGACCAAGTATTTCTTGTGGAATCACATCAAGTTACAGCCTGAAGCTCATAGCAATTTCCAGGTAAGTTTTCGTACTTCTTTTAAATTTCGTAATTGATAACTTTTCTTATTACATATTTTATATGTTATGTTTGAAAGTACTTAAAGAATTATCCAAAGTTACAGTGTTTTAGTATGAAAATAACAATTTCCAAAACATTTAAGACAAATAAGCTTTTGACTTTAATTCAATCATGACTTTAGCTGACTCGATTATATACTTTGCTTCAAGTGGCATTCCGATATTTGCCTGACTTCAGGATGGATGGCTGCACTTTTTTTAAAATTAATCCGCGACTTTATCGTACGGACAGAGGCCGGCCTAAATAGAAGCTACCATCCCCGCATTTACTGCGAGTAATAAAAAGAATTCTGCAAAACCTCAGTCAGGATGGATTTGAAATCTAATTATTTAATATTTCATGTATTAATACAATAGTAAAACATTTAGGAAATATAAACTGTGCTCTTAGCTCATCCCTGGCAGTTGTGTGGATTACGGCGGGTTTGAATCCCGAGTGGGGCACGCTAATTAAGACGTTTATTTTTGAAACATAACAGCTAATGTCGCGTTGAAGTCATTAGTGCTTATTATAAATTTTTTTAGCTCGTGAAGCCAAATCGCTTCTATTATTAGATTTGTCTTAAGCTTGGGAGGGAGCGGCCAGTTTTTTTTTTTTCAGACAAGAATGGGTCATTTGTTAAGGTACTATCCGTTGATCGACCGTCTGGTTTTCTCTTTACTGAAACACAGAAAATGTGATTCGTGTGACGGGAGAGATCTTAGACTTTTTTAAAAAAAAGAAAAGAAAAATCATTATTGAAGTATTTTATCTATCTTGAGATGCAACAGAATTTCGTTAGAAATTCGAAGTCGTTTAAGAAATTTAAACGAACAGCACATAACTAAGATGTTTCGAAAGTATGTAGCAACCATGAGGAACAAGTTTAAAAATTAACTAACTAACTCTATGGTTTATGGAACTCGCAAGTTCATCGCCGTAGTAACAAACGTTCGCCATTGGATTCTATCTTGGGCAAGATCACTTTAGTTTTCAGCACAAACATCTAGTTGTCAAAGATTACATCTACTATTGTCATCGCAACGATGTCTCGGTCTTCCCAATGGCCTCCTTCCCTCCGATTTTACAAACCTTCGTTTTATCCTGTTATATTTAAACAAATGTGATTTTATTATTCTTAGAACCGACTGCAGAGACGGTGTTTAAACTTAGGCTAAATTATTCGTAGGCTAAA
>JAGDQP010056285.1:0-12968 GCA_022664845.1 Lepisma saccharinum
TTAAGATTTTGTAATTTTATTATTCTGATAATGTAATAACTTTATCTCCCCACCCATTGTTGATAGAGAGGACTTACATACAATAATATCTCAGTACAATCATATCTTAACTTTATATATAGTCATATAATGTGTTCTAAAATGCTGTGTGAACTTTTAATTATGTTTTGAAATCGTGACCAATCTGAACCGTGTACTTGAACAAGATCAATTAAGAAATGTAAAATCTAAACCTGACTTCATGGTATTTCCCACCACTATCTGGAAGTTGGTTTCCAACCATAAAATATTGAAAATAATACTTGAAGATATGCAAATTGCTACTTTTGTGAAAAGAACACTCTGGTCTCTAAAGTTATAACAGTGTAACAGTGTAAAGATATCAAGTTCAGAAAAGTTACAATTTATACAAAGTAGAAGGCAGCTGCTTCTAAAAATCAAACTTTGTATATGTCTGACATGGTTTGTTCACTGATTATTTCTTCTTATTCCTACTTATCGCCCGCTGAAAATCTTCTGAAAATCAAACTTTGTATATGTCTGATATGGTTTGTTCACTGATTATTTCTTCTTATTCCTACCTATCGAACGCTGAGTCAAGAGCTTTGTTTCGAATTTGTAACTTTCTTTTTACCTTTTGCGGGAATGTAAGATTGTAGTTACTCTTTGTTATGAACTACGCTGCTCTGTCGATGAACATTCAGAAAGAAAACGATGTAAGGTATTACCTCAACATTCGAATGAGAGGAAAACCAGAAGGAAATCATCACATAACAAACAAAAACACTGTGGAGTAACTTGAATTGATGCTATAACTGAGCACATTCCTCGGTCGAAATTTATTTTCTTCCCCCATTTTCTTTGCCCTGAGGATGTCGATATGAGTATTGTTGAGACACAACTTTCAGTTACAACTTCATTAAAAAAGAATATCAACAATTAAAATCAGTTTACTTACTATTGTAGACTGTTCGGACATTATGTGGTCTCAGCCCATCTGATTTCTCAAGAATAGTGTCGCTCGACAAGTAACCCTTTTCTGCTAAAAGAGTTGGAGAAGAAATGGTGACAGCGACATGGAACTATAGAGGATAATTCTGAAGAACCTCTCATCTGATTGAACAGAGTTCAACATTATTTGGTCTTCCTATAACCTTTTAGTACGCATTATCCTTCGCGCTATACCACCAGGTACCAGTGTTCTTGCGTATGTTAATATCTTGAAACATTCCAACTCCTTAAAAAGTCAATTGATAGTGTACGTCATATGCAATAAATGTCTGCTAAGGAATGCGAAAGAAAGGTTTAACGACTTTTTAGCCCCAACCTTTTTTTATTTTATTTTTTAATTCCTACGAGTCAAGTTACTTAATTACTATCTAATCTTTATTTTCAACTTGATCACTTGTTCAGCATGCTAAACTACATGTAACTATTCTATGTCCGGGTTTTGGAGTTTAGTCACTTTTTAAGACTTTAACAGCAAATGCTGTAAAGTCTTACGCGCCCGCTCTGTCCCTATGCCTACGACTTTTAACTCAGGAACTACTAGCGATAGGAAGGTGTTTGAGGTGTTGTTGGAAAAGTCTCGGCAAGACCCGTATCATTCACTCAGATCGCAGGGGCGGTTGCCGAGTTTCGCGGAGTATTTTCAACTTCGGACCTACTAAGGCTTGGAAGGTGGCTAAGGTGCCGTTGGAAAGGTCTCGCCATATTTTTACAAATAGAATTCTCCCTGCTGAAGCCTGGCGGTAGCACATGTGCACAGTCCCCCGACTTGGCTCCGTCTAACTTATTTACGCATGTAACAAGTACAAAGCCACCTTAACTTTACATTGACAACATAAGGTTTCAACGATTTTCAACAATCGACGGTTAACAATACTGTTTGTAACAGAAAACTTACAATCTTGCTTACAGTTTCGATGTTCAACTGCCGAAAACTATATTTCTACTCAACGTCATTCTTCATGCCAGACGTGTCCTTTGTATTATCCCCCCCTGTTTTTAATTACAGTAGAAACAAATTTATTTCCTTAATTTTTGTTCTAATAAGCCCTAAGAATTTTTTTACTTGTTTAATTTACTTCTTGTTTTCCACTAAACACGTAGGTGAGAGAAGGGTAAAGTAACACTAATTTCGTGAACCATCACTCCTTCTAGCCCAAGTAAAGTGAACCAAAGGAGGGGAGAAGGGTATGGAAAGAGCGCGCTTCTTTACTCAAACACTCATTCCTTCTCTCAAGAGACTAGTTTTAAATTATGGATAATAAGCTTCTAGTAATGAACACGAATGTGTAATATCTTATAAATTAGAGCATAGTGTCACATTAATTGCTCCTAACCCAGAAGTCTTTTTAAGGGTATCTCTCTCCTCTTCTTCTCTCTCTCCTGTCTCTCTCCCTCGTTTCCTCTTTCCTTTTAGCCCAGACACAGCTGCTCTGCTTGGCATAGTCTTCTTCTCCATTTTTCTTCATTTCTTTTCCTATTTAAGAAGTCTTCCGGGAACTCTTCAGTTTTAAATGTTGTGTTGGGAATTGGGATGCTTTCTTTTTTAACTGTAGCTACAAAGTCAAAGGCTTGAATCAGATCCGTTAATAAATACCAGACAATATTAGATTCATGAACAATTTCTGTTAGAATGGTTAGTGATCGAACACTTGTTCCATCCTATTTATTGTTCCAAATTGCTTCTTAAAGACGCGCCTATCCCGTGAAATACGCGCTTTTTGTTCTGTCCCTGCACATACCATATCACAATGAGTGATATGCCAAAAGGGACAAGTCCTTCTAGCCACATTAAACCCTTCTGCATTCATCTTGATCTTGCGCTTCCTTTTTTTCTTAGAATTACAATTTTTCTCCTCTATATTGTCAAGAAGAGATTCTCCTCTATATTCGTGTTCTTCCTCTTCCTCTTCCTCTTCTCCCTTCAATTTCACTTCTTAGCGTGCATTCTCTGAGCAACCAATGTCCTAAACAGTTCATCTTTCTCTTTCTTATTATTTTCAGTATTATTTATCTCTGTCTACCGTATTCTCTTCAGGTCTTCCTCATTACACATCTCTAAGTTGATCTTTCCATTCTTCTGCATGCCAAACTTTCGAAGGCTTCCAAATTTCTTTTTTCATTCTTTCGTAGCACCCACGTCCCATATAAGAATACTTCACACAAAAACACGTAACCAATCTCTTCTTAAACTATTTATTTATCGATCCACCCAATATATTCTACTTCTTATATCCCTTTTTTAGCCCTTGTTATTCTCGCCTTTATTTTCTTTCCACATTTCATATTCTCGCTTATAATATATCCTAGATAATGGTAGCTGAATACGTGTTCTCCTTTTTCTCTTCCAATTTTGATGTTTTCTCTAGTTGTATTTGTTCCAACTAGTACCTTTTTCTTTTTCTTTACACTTATATTCAGTCCATGTTCCTCACTGCTTATATATATAAATGGGTGTATAACTCGAACGCCTAGAGCAATTTCAACCAAACTTAGTACACATTTCAATTACAGCCTGGGAAAAAATACTGTGGGAGTAAGACAACCCTAACACCCCTAGGATTGGGTGGGAAGGAGATGATATGCGATCATGATTGTCACATATATCCTTACAGGGTGAGCAACCCACACAACAATGTAGTTTGCAAGGTTGACTACCTCCAAGAGGAAATTTGGCATGACTATCAATGCATTAGCAACGGCTATCTTAGTTTTTCGATTCGATGCTCTGCAGTGGAATGAAGGGCGACAAACTTCTGGACTCCACTCCAACAGGCGTGAAATCAGCTAGTTGTAGATGAAACAGCTAATTTTATAATACTGACAAGGGACACCCGCGAACTCGGACAGTAGAAATCGGATGAAAGTTTCTACAGGGACTAATTGCAGGTCGCTGAATCCAGTGGTGATAGTCATTTCCATGCAAAATCACACAGTCAAGCAGTAACGGCGCCAGCTCATGGATGATAGGCCAATGTGCTAGAGAAGAGCTGAGTAGAAACGAGAAAATTGAAATGCTGAATGTAGTAAATATGATTACCGATTGAGTCTACAATATGTAGAAGCACATGTGAATGCCGTATGTGGATCACAGTGTTGCCAACTCAGTGAAAAGAATGTGTGAAAATGGGAATGGAAGAAAGTGTCAAAAGAATGCGAAGTAGTGGAATACATAAAGAACCCGAAACAGTAGTCGGGAATGAGGTTCTGTCATGTTATAAAACAGTGTTGCTAACTGCATAAAGGATAAAAGAGGTAATAAACGTACGTTAGAAGCAAAAACAAAGACCTGCAATCAGACAAGATAAGCGGGAGTAAATCAGCAGGCACAGAACGAAATAGTGGTGTTATACACTGCCATGTAATACGCTGCGTCTGGTGACAGGCGCCATCGTTGTGTAAGGCCATGAAGAGTCACAGAGCAGTACCTTAAAAAGACGTCATTATTATCAGGACCAAAAGAAACATGGAACCGGCAAGGTGACGGTGATACCAGTAAAATGATACAATACGGAATAACTTGAAAATACATTAGGCTCCTAAACTGACCGGAAAGTGTGCACGAACCTGCTCAAAGTGCAGATGTGGGTTGGCAAGGAAGTGGTCAAAGCACAGAGACAGTGTACAGTATGCACGTTTGACCATCGCTACGGACTCACAATCAGCATCACCTCCGCATGGTAACAATCTTATGTCAAATGCGACACTAATGACATTATCAAATGAAAATATGACTGAACTGATGTCGTATCCGGCTCTTTGCCAAGCATACTGCAACATAGACTTGTAGATCGGTGCGGAAAGTTGATTGAAGATCACAGAGTGCAGCTTGATAATGAAATAACGATCGTGTAAGTTCACCTTTTCACACTTTCTTCCATTCCCATTTTCACACATTCCTTTCACTGAGTTGGCAACACTGTGATTCACATACGGCATTCACATGTGCTTCTACATATTGTAGACTCAATCGTTAATCATATTTACTACATTCAGCATTTCAATTTTCTCGTTTCTTCTCAGCTCTTTTCTAGCACATTGAAGCTGATTTGAATTTCGTTTCATTGCATTTTCATAGTATTCTCAGTGCGGTGAAGTCCGATCGCGTCACATCGCCGTAATCTAATAAGTGGCAGCCTCTACCTTTTACTACAGGCGTTTCCTACGATTTGATGAACTATGTATTAATAATGCTTTGGGAGAGAGTTACGGCATGTGCTTCTATGGCCTGATGACTATAGCGTCGGATATATGTGCCAGTGGTCCTCGGATTGATTCTTACCCAGGGTGATATTTTTGTTTATATTTTAAAAAGTAATCTATATTATGTTTTTCTTTCTTATCAAAGTTAATTCAACCTTCATTCTTGTAAGTTAGATTGCTTGATTTAACCTTGTTAAAACATTTTTTTGCTTGATTTGTTAAGCTTGCAACAAGTTATCCTACTTGTCAAAGTAAGCTTGGTTTACTTTAGAATCAGGTCGCAATTGCTATGTTCGATCCATAAATTAGCGAGTTTGAGTTTATTTGAACATCGTATTCATAATGAGAACAAGAAGTGTTTAGGAAGTTATCCTGAAAAGAATAATTGCCTGAGAACATTTCAAAACTCACTTCTAGAGTGCCATTGAAAGGTATCTGGATTTACGGTACGCATTAGATATACCTCCTGAAAATACAATATAACTAAAAAGATCTTAGGTAATGTGTAGTTTTAATAATAGTAAGGCTACTGCTTATCCTGACTGCGACTTTCTACGATTTACCCTAATTTTACCATGCGAATGCCGGGATGTCACTTCAAATGAGGTTCCGTTATTTTTCTGATTCTGTCTCCCAGGAAGAGTAACCGCCGAGAAACACCAGCAGGTCGGACATGACGGGTTTAGACCAAAAATGCCAGCTCAGCCCCAAAAAAGAGAATTTAAAATTTAAGTAATTTAAATATATATTTTTACAATGAAAAATTATTAAATAATTTCACCTTTAGGGTCTTTAGTTTATTACTATCATTTCTGTTTTCCGTAAAAATCAAGAGTAATTTGTAATAAATAATGTAATTATACAATTTGTATTTCTATAAAAGCTAATGATAATGTAACACTGACATTACGAAGAAAGAATAACCTTTTCGACGAAAGATGGCACCATAGTATTTACACTTTCTTTTTCAGTAAAAGACGGTGTTCTTTGTATAATCTTAAATCTTTTTTTCGGATGATGAAATAAACCAGTTATATTGGAAATAAGAATATTAAGATAATTATAATACGTTAATACGTTCTTCAAATTATAAAATTATTCATGCACCACTCAATGGTACAAAACAAATATTTTAAGGACTTAAATCTACTAGTAGATTCCGCATACGTGCTACTTCGTTTGATACATTAGTAGTTAGGTTCCTCAGGCTATATGTTATCATATTCTTATGAAAATCTTATCGTTAAAATAAAATTAGACACGTCAGTAAAATTGCTTAACTGTTAACGTAATACTGACTTTAAGTTAATAAATATTCAACATAATATACTTTATAAACCTAGTTGTGAATTCTACACTGGTTGGATTATTTCGATCATCTCATGCCCATCAACAATATTACCGAAGACTAAACATACTTTAACAAATCTTCTCAAAAGCAGTTACGGTGCGTGGCAGACTTATGACCTACTGAATTAAAATGATTTTTTTTTCAATCTCTGGCTCAAGTCTTGGTAGTGTCAGGGAGCTACAGGTAATCGATCTTACTTACGGGTACCGCCCGAACATTCGCCTGGCAACACTGAAGGAAACCGTGGAAAACCACAATCAGAAGAGTCAGCCATAAGGTTTCAACCAGCTTGTCTTCCCATTGCCGATCCGAAGTCCGTGACGTTACCGTATGGATCAGAGTGAGTGGTGATATAAAATATCCAACATAATCCTAAAATAGGGCTTCCACAGGTCACAGCCGCCCATCATGGATATATCTGTTAACCCACCATTAAAACAAATACATGAGAAAAACCGATAAAAATATAATCAATAAAATATCGGATAAATCGATAGTCTTTTTCTGCAGCAGATGGATATAGTACAGGGATATTCAATCACATCTAGCTCAAGTAATTAGAAAGGATTTTCAGTGAAGATAATGGAGAGAGGCATCAACTAAAAAAACTTTCTCGTGAACTGATGACCAAATAGTTGAGAGAAAGAGTAAATAATTTGTTCGGGGCAAAAACAAAGTATCTTCGAGAGGTAGGAAGAGGAAACTTGGGAAGCAAAAGTGGACACTTGTCATCATGAATGTTCTGCCGAAAATGGCAGCTCCTTCAAGCAAAATGGCACCATCTTCATTCATTACGATCTTGTGATCTCGTTTATCGCTTACCGTATCATTTATCACTCTTAACACTGTCCATCCTCTTCTTTTCCATTCAACTATGGCTTCAATTCAGTAGACAATCTCCACGTAGGCATGTCCTAACCAGTTTCTTTTTCGCTTCTTTACTGCCTTTAGTATTGCCCGTCTCTCATCTAGTCTTTTCATCCATTCAGTATTATATGATCAGCTGATATTTTCCATTTTCTTTCAAATTCACATTTTGAAAGCTTCCATTTTTCTTACCTCAACTTTTGGTTTCTGTACACTACGTATACGTAAAGAAAACTAGCAACCGCATTCAGAATGACCGGCAGTTGACTCGAATCTACGTTCGTAGTCATACGAATTTCCCTTCCAAATGTTAGACTACGTGGACTGAGTGCCTTCAATTCCAAAGGTAACATTTCAAGCCCCATGGATAGATTATATTTTCCAGGTTTGTATCACTGAGGGAGACGATATGGACGCGATATAATGAACAAAGTTTATGCTGAGGGCTTCTTATCAACACTTCTGTTAAAATATATGTTGTTAACAGCCTGGTACAGACAGTGTAGTGTTTATCTCTTCCAATCTTTATAGTATATGATATATCCTGCATTTTAATTCACCCCATCTTACTACAAAACCAATACATTATCCTCCCTTGCATAAAGACGAAGGGGACGGCTTTGATTTCCCATCTGTCCCTCTCCTATTTTAATAATTCTCGGAAAAACTAAAAAGAAAACCTATGTGAATATTCAAGGTGCAACCATTTTCGGTGACCTAACACGTGACACGTATTGAGATTATTATAGTGTGAGTAGGAAGGGTGACCTCTTGCCCCTCCCCGTGACATGACACAAAGTTGCAGTTCACATGAACTTTTCCCGCCCTTCGGAGTCACGTGATATGCTCATTCTGGTGTACCCCTGGAACATATACCCACACGCAATACAATCACCCGGTCTGCATCTTTTATATTTTCTTTTTTTATTTTAACACATATTGTTAGCTCACCCTCCTGTGTCTATCAGATGAAAAATCTCTTCCTTTGACTCTTTGATTTGTTCTCTTTTTTATGTGCTTCTAAATACGATCACTTTGCGTGTTGGCCCCAATGTCAAACAGCAGACAGCGGAACACCTGTTCTTGCTCTTGAGTGTGTGTGTATGTGTGTAGTCAGTCTCAGTGTAGGGGAGAGGAGTGTTGCTTTCCTAGCAAACAGTCAACTGTCATATAAATATGACGTGACCGGAACATGTTTGTATTTTCAGTGGTTATGGGAAGAACGGTTTTATTAGAAAGGTGTAGAGGGGGAAACTGGATGGCTTCTAGTTCCCCTACAGCAATTAAGGGCCCTGATTGCTGCAGAAGAAATGACTGGGTCTCAATCGGCATAAAGAAACTTAACCTCAAAGGAGACCTTTAAGAGTTATGTTGGGGGACGGAGACAGAAAAGAAAGCAATCAGAACAACCAATAAAGCAATAAGTAATTCATGTGTTGTAGTTCTAAGCTCTTTTTATTGTCCTTTCTTCGTTTACATCACCAATTTTCTCTGCCTTTCTTTATCATGTACAAGATTTTATACTCGCAAACGCACACACACCGCGCTCTTTTACGAACAAGAGTCAAATAAATGAAGATCTCGAAGCGTTGCTTAATTTTATGCCTTTTTTTAACTTTCTTCTGTCTCCGCCAATGAAACTATTCTACAGCTCCACTGTGAAGAAAGAAAAACGCGGAGAAATTGTGAACTACAGTCGATCGTCAATTATTTCGCTTTACGTCATCCACTCTTGCAGACGACAAAGTTCCTTTTCCACTTTAATACTCGTTTACCCTCGTGGTTCAGTGACTATGATGGCTTAATTCTGATAGGCACTTTGGTGCGAGTTCTAGTACCCATCATGCTGGCCACTCTGACTGAAGTTTTGAAGTCTACCAGCGTCTTCGTGTGATTGCCGGGATAGTAGCTTCAATTGAAGCCCTGGGTGCTATCTTTCCCGCTCATTTCCCTGCATGAGTGCTCACCGTGGATGCACAGTGGCTAACCGTACTGTATTATACTTGACAATATCGTATTTTATGAATTTATCCCTGAATTTCCATAAACTTACTCTATAAGCCTAAATGTCCAATATCTTTGCTCGTGCTCCTCCCCCTACAATTTGTGGCTGTTGACGGTCCTGGATGGTGAGGGTGTCCATTTTTTAGGATAACTTGACGCACAATAATCCATTAGTTTTTATTATACGAGTAGTTAGATTGTATACATGCTTATAATAAGCTTATCCTCTATAATATTAAGTTTGGAGCAAAAAATATTACTTGCTTTTGACCTGATACTTACCGAGCTTTCTATTAACTTATAATTACGAGATGGAAACTTAATTAATTAGCTAACTTTCTTCTGTGAAATGCAAGATGGATTCCACTTTAAAAAGAAATATATGCAAACGTAAATGTAACCAAATAATGTTCAATCGGATTAAGACAGAGTGCGGCGCAATTTAAATCATACAAAATAAAAAAATAAAGATGAACTGAATTACTGTATGCCAATTGAGTCGTCCGGTTGCAAAACGTATGTCCAAAAAAGCTTAAAATTTCTGGATTCTTCATATCTTAAATCAATAATATGAGCCTATGATCATATTGAAAATCTTGTCATTTACCCTTTAAATCTTAACGCGAAAACTCATTCGCAAGTAAGAAGCTGGCAAAGTCGTTTTCCTTTTTTCTTCATTTCTGGAAAAGTGTCAGATTAGACATACTGAGTATTACAACTGTATAACTCAGTTGTGTTTTACGCCACCTAACCATAGTCACATAAATACATTAAAGGTGACGTGAACAAAGAAAATTTGAAAACTCACTCCTGTAGCAACAGATACTAAGCATCCAGTAAGCTTAGTAACAGCATGTATGCATTTAAATTCTATAACAATTCTTTGTATGTAGTCAAATCTTTGTGCTCAGAAACTAAAAGTTTGTGTACTACGGACATAAAGTACTATTAGCTATTTACAAGAACTAATTTTACCTAAGAAGAAAGAAGAGACAATTTTATGTTTTCTTATTTCAGATATAAATTAATTGTAATTTATATAACTGTTGTATTTTAATATTCTCTGCCCTTCCCTGCCCACCCTACACTATCTTTAAGATGCATTCTTTGATAATGTAAATAGAATCTTCCGATGAAAGTATTTTAACTACCTAAAAATTGTTATGTTAGGACTTTAATTTATTTATGCCCGTTTGACATCTTTGGCCAAGGTCGATTATTATTAGTATACACCATCTTTTGGACACTTGAGAATTTGAAATTGAATTTAATTTATGGACTTTAGGCAACTTTGGCGAAAGCCGGGATACGGGTTGGTAGATGATGGAAGAAGGAAGTCGTCCAGGGCCTAGTTTCGAAAGCATTACTCCGGCATTCGTCTGATGTCACTGAGGGAATCTCTGTAAAACCTCAACTAGATTGGCCGGGACATCAATGTTAACCTTCGAGTGTCCATATCCAGTATGATAAAGCTAATGTATCTTGCCCTCCCTGATTATACCTTTAAATGTTCTTTAAAATCAAACTCGATCCTTTTCTGTATTTAACTGTATTTGACATGAAGACATTTATGAGACCAGTTATAGGTACGGAATCTAAACTTCCTTGGTTGCAAGGAGAAATAGTATTCTGTCAGTCCAGAAGTTATAAGGCTCAGGTTCCTGGGCAAGGTGGGGTTTTACGATTGCCTTCAATCGGATTGAGGTGAGGTGCCGAGGACATCATCTACAGCATCAAGTAAAATAAGGATCATTATGTGCAATATGTCCTAATCGGGAACCAAACCCGGGAACCCTTGGTTACAAGACGACCTGGAAACTCACTCATCCTTAGAAAGTTACTAAAAAAATTAAAACGTGATGAAGGTACTTTAATTACAAAGATATTTGTTTAGGAGTACTTAGGCAAAAGTTTCTAGATTTAAATGTCTTGGGTTAACTTCCTATTACTTCGGTTCTGTAAGCGCGGTAAATCTCTGTTAAGACCTTGGTAATACAGTAGAATAAAATTTATTATAATTCATGTTAAAGTTTCTATTATTGCTTTCAACATCGCATCTGTGAAAAAAGAAAGAAGAAAATTATTTCGGTCGGTACAATTTAAAAAATAAATCTTTTACAATCTCTTCAACCACGGTTTGTATTTTTCCTGTAATCTGAAACAACGGATGTTCATTAGACCTGACTCGAGCTATATCTCGCATAGTTACGGCTAAAGGATACCCCCTTTTTACCCCTACACTGACACCGCCAATCTCCTCCATCCGCTGTTCGCTTACCGTCAATTTCAAACCTCATACCCCTAACTTTCCGCCCCTGCGTCTAGGTTTGCTGATAGCTTTGACCACACTACGACGATACACATCGCCACTCTTGCCTGCCTTACAGCCAGCGTTACCTCTTCCCCTCCCTCGCGTCCTCTTTTTAATTAAACGATCCTACGATGTCGGCCACATCAACCACTTTCGGAACCTCAATTATTATTCATGTCAACCATCAGCTGGATAACGAGTCTATAAAGCAGAGGACGGGAGGTTTAAACCAGGTTTTTGAAAAAGGATTAAAAAAAATAAAAACTGGAGAGAGATAAGTGGTCCAAGCAATATGGTTCCGATCCTAACCGGTTGACTAAAAGGCACAATGTTCCGAGACTAGAGAAAATACCGGGTTAATTTCTCATTGGCAATAAAAAAGGACTAAATAAAAAGAAAACAAAGCACCAAAAACAAAAACTTTATTCTGGAGATTAAAAAAACGAGAATAATAAAAAGAAAAAGAAGTCTGTAATAATAACGAAAACAAAATGTGAATGCTACTGGGAAAAGGGAGTGTCGTGTTAGGTGCATTAAGTTTGTTTCGCGGTTAAATGTGTCTTTTCCCCTCAACGATTTTTTCACTGACTCAACCGTTTGTGTATTTATTGGGTCCTCACTTTAGCACAAGAATTAAGAGCCGAAGCACGGAACAAAATTAAAACGAATAAAAGTGGCAACTATGTTGCCGAGGGCGGTATAAAACGAGTGGATATTAGAACTAACGAATCGTGAAACGCAATATTGAACGGTATATGCATGCAGTTGGGGTTAGTAGAGACAGAGAAAGAGAGATGTTTGGCTCATCACTTGAAACCCGTTTTTTTTTTTTTTTTTTTACTCTTTCTTTTAGCACTCTATTGACGTCTGCACAGATGGCGTGAATATGGTATTGCATCAATTTGTCGCGCTCAAATTTTGTCCGACGTTAATTCTTTGATATTGAATTCGTCACTAAAGAAGTTGTTTAAACAGTGTAAACATTGATTTTTTTTCTATGTAAAGAGTTAAACAAGCAAGATTGAATCTGCTGATGCTGTAAGTTGTATCTTTGGTTTGGTAATTTCTTTTTAGTGTTCTGGAGGGTATATGTATCAATCTGAATTATTCACAAAGAAAGATGCACAAATCAATATTATAATTTGTGCATTCCTAGAGAAGTGGAGCTTATATACAATAGGCCTAAAAACATTTTTAATCGGTAACGGGGTAGATGCGGCAAAT
>JAGDQP010056286.1:0-12967 GCA_022664845.1 Lepisma saccharinum
AACAAACAGATAGAAATGCATTTTGAAAGAAAGAAACTAAAATGTAAAGATACATAACCGCCTTACCTAACCTACCCTAACCTATGGTCACTAACTTTATATAATCTACTACAAATGGAAGAAAGCAATTACTAATGATAAATATGAACTTAACAAAATATATTTTAAGACACGAAGAAGAAGAAATCTAACCTTTTTTTTACAAAAAAAATCACAATTTAAAACAATCTTGAAAATGAAAGAAAGGAATTATTAATAATAAATTAAAACTTTTCAAAATATTTTTTTAGAAAAATGAAGGAAAATCTCGCCCGCTCTCCGGGGTGGAACCCGGGTTTCTTATTTCATGAGGCAGCGTTCTACCAAGACACGTGCTAGGTGGCTGACAACTGTTGCTCTTAACGCTGTATTTAACCCCAACCGTTTACATCACCCACTTCTGCCAAAAGCACTTTGAACGCTGATATTCTAACAAATTTCTATTATTACCTTCGGTAAGCCGGTTGGGATTGGCAAATAAGCGCGCCGCTAGCAAGTGGGATTTACTTTCTTGAAAGATAGTTCTGAAATCTAGGATATATATAAATAACCCTCTGAGCGTAGCGAGTTTATTGGCTGATTTAGCAACAAATTTGTTATGGTCTATGTAGTTAAATGGTCAGCATGTGAGACTCTCATTCATAAGATCTGTAGATCGATTCCACGAGTGGCTTTCCAAATATTTCCTTCTAGGAATTAAGCGCAGTAAATTCTGGTCGTGATAGCAACTGACAGAGATTTATCCCGCACAGGATGAAAACCAAAAGACAAAGCTATAGGGGGGGCAGGGGTAGAGAGACGCAGACTGTGTGTTTATAAGCTTTCAAATGTCGAATATTTCCATGCCTTGCACCATTTTTCTTTCCCTCTTTCCTTGTTTTCTTTCTTCTCTGTTATTTCGCTCTTTCTCCGTCTTCTTCCATGCTTTCTCTGTGTGTGTGTGTGTTTGAACAATACAAGGATGGGATTTCGGTCTAACTCTCTCGTGGTTCTCTACATGATGCTGAACAAGTCAATTCTTTCTTGTTCCAAATGGAGGAATATCCTGCAATGCCATATTTTCGCACATATTTGTACTGTCTTGTTGGTTGTCCAACTATGAGGCGTACAGTGCAACAATTCTCCTGGAGGAAAATGATACTATTTCTTATAATACCAACCTCCATTTATTTTAGTTCTGGTGACTATGAGTATAGCGACGTGTGACTATCAGGTTATTTGACTAGCTATCACAGAAGTGCGCGATATTGAGTGTAAACTATCGCCAGACATTGGTAAGGGGCGTACCATGAATCATGCTATTCCTAAGTTTTCCCGTCAATTTCTCTTCAACCATTGTCCAATGACACGTAATCTTTTACACATAAACTCAGTTTTGTATGCTGATTTGAAATATAGGTACCTCTTCTAAGATCTGAGTGTTCACTTGAAAAGTGTTACTTGTTAATTTGAACATAAAACATAAAAAATTGATAAAACATTTTTGGACAGCTTCTAAATCCTTAGCTGTTTTAGTAGTAGGGTATCAGATTATGGAAGCATATTTCAGTTTTGACCTTAGTCTACCAATATTGTATATAATATGACGAATGGCTGTAGGTTTGTTGGTTCCGCCCATTGGTTAAAGATAGAACCAACAAATTTTCTCGCTTAGTAACTAAATCTTTATTAAATTCGAATTTATTATCAAAGAGTATACCAAAATCAACTTCTGTGTTAAGATTACTGTTTATATAATACCTGATCACCATATAATTAGTTTTAGTTTTAAAGGACTTAATGGAGATGTTTATCTTAATTTTGTTGTCTTTACACAAATTTTCAACTTGTATATATCCTCCTGAAGTCTGTCGATGTCCTGTTTAGTGTTTATTAACTTACAAGTTTTAAATCACCATCACACAGCATAGACGTTGATTAAGAGACCCGCTCATTAACGAAAATAATGAAATAGGTCCTAAAGGGAACCCTAGAGGAATTCCGTTCCCTAAATGAGCGGACGAAGATAATATGTTGCTATGTTTACCTGAATTGCTCTAATGGTCAGATAACTTTTGAATCAATTTATATATTGAGGCAAGGACCTATCAATCTAAGTTTGAGTAACAAAATGGAGTGGTTGACTGAATCAAATGCTTTGGATAAATGAAAATTGATTACATAATGCTGAGCTCTACCGAACATATCATGGTGTATTATGTTTACAGTTTGGCACAGATTGGTTAATTTTAAATTTACCTGCTTGAGATCCATGTTAATTTTCATGTAATATATACTTCAGGTTAAATTGTACATGCTCAGCAATTACTGACTCCAACACTCTGGCAAAGTCATTTATAATAAATATGACCCATATTGGATTTGCTGCCTCCCTTGTATATTAGTATAATCAAAGCTTTCTTCCATTGATCAGGATGATTGCCGGTTTTTATTGTTAATGATTTAGCCAACAGAGGAACGAGATTATGGTTACACGCTTTGATAACGTGATTAGGAACTGTATCTGCGTCAATGATTGAAAAAGCTTTTAGTTTCTGTATCGCTTTATAGACATCATCGATAGTATAATTTAAGTAATGCTATAATATTATCACATTCGGAAGCTGGATTTGTTACTTTATTAGCACCATCGTTGAAAGTAATGTAATAGAAAAAGTATTCTTTAAATGATTCAGTAATAGTGGTATCATGTAATTTCATGTAATTAATTCACATAAATTTTTTGATTAAATTAAATTTAACAAAAAAAAATTGGGTAATTAACTAGGTTATTTTCAGGAGATTTAAAATAATTACTTCTGGTTTCTTCACACAGACGTTTCACTAGACGTCACAAGTTAGCGTATTTCTCATTCCAGAATGGATCATCAGTTTTCTTTTAAATTTGATGTAAAATTTTCTCTTTCTATTGATTAATTTTTAGATCACTTGTCATCCAAGTCTTTGTACTCTGTATAATAATAATAATAGTTTATTATTAACATGCTGAGAACAGCTATACAGCAAGAATACAGCACTGTGTCATACATGTAATAATAAACATAGATTATCACAATTAACGACCAGTATTCTTGTATGAAAACAGTTTACAAAGATGCATACATTAAAAAGCAAATAATTAAATAAATGTATAATAGTCTGTGCGGTACTCTTTTTACAATAATAAGAGGACTTTAATACAATCAGTCCTTAAAAGTGTGCCTTCTTTTCTGAAATTCAATAATCTGGTCAAATTACATAATACCGTTGTCTAACACAATAGGTCTATGTCTGCAAGTTTAAAATACAAGAGTCTCGTTTAACCTAATTTGGTGGGACTTAGAATGATTCTATTAAACGAAAATTCGGTTAAACTGGAAACGTACCTTAATTACCTAGTAATTTACATACTGTAGTTGAGTATTGTACTACATGTTAAAATAACAATTTTATTTTACTGTAATTACGCATTTTTTCAAAGAATATAATGAAATACTATAATATAATTACTGTACTAAATTCTTACTGAATATAATAATTCGTTTATAATTCACAGTACTAATCAAATATAACAGCATCTGAAAACTTCTGAAATCAAAATTTTATTTTTACTGCGTCGGGATTCGGTTAATCAGGACTTGAGTGTATTATTAAATTAAAACCTGGAAAGACATGCTTTCCGGATTGGAAATGTTTCCACTTTATACAAGTTCGGACAATGCGATATCTTACTTTACTAACAACAGTAGCTGGAAGTACTGTTTCTTATTGTTTCAGATAGGGTGCATCTGAAGGTACCCACGCAGAATAAACTGCTCCATATTGATCACAAAATGACAGGATTAAAACACTAAACATGGAAACTGAAGTTGTTCATTCATTGGCGTCCCTCGTTTCGATCTCTTAACATTCTTCAAAACAAGTTTTAATTAAATATTTGCTGTTTTGGGCTGTTAATGCAATGAACAACCCAGGAGTAACCCTGGCACGTTAGAGATTCAAAATTCACTCCAAGTACATTATGTTGCATTTACTTCTGATGTTGTGTACTCCAAGAGGCAGATTATTTTGGTGGCTATACCTTTTATCCACATCACGTGGGAGGAAGTAGGGCTACTCATCATGCATATTATTGTCTTCCCTCCCATAGTATGCTTTTAGCACAAAGTTCATAATGGCTTTTATATAATCTTTCCCTGTAAGTCCTAAAAAAGCAAAATAATAATAATATTTCTCAGGAAAATAAATTTCTCCTATTGAACAACAGGAAAAAAAACGTACTTCGTCTATTTTATTGACTTTCCAGGAGAGAGTTTTAAAAGTCCATAATCAGCATTACGTATACCTGCACATCAAATAAAGATTCACTTGTAATGGACGGACTATGCATATTCTATTCTTGCGTGATAATTTGTTAAAGACCCTTCAAAAAGCAATAGATAACAAACACCCTTATCTCAATCTGGCCATAAGATGGAGAAGCACGTTATTTTCCTGTGGTATTCATATATAACAAAGTGTAAAAGATAGTCTTATAACAAGTGGATCTAGCATTTCTTTAATAATAGTTTATCAATCCAGATGATGATCATCTACATAGGGTTACCTACCGTTTTGATCGGGACTGTACCGTTTCTTCCGTATTCTCCGGCCGTCCCGTCGTTTTGATAAAAATGTCAATTTTGTCCCGTTTTTTAATAAAAATTAAAATATGTTTTTATACTGCCAAATTGACTTTTAATTAAAACATAATCAACTATATTAATTAACATCTGTGGATATAACATATAAGTACATATTTATGATTCACTTTTTTCTTAATAACACATTAGTGCTTTGAATTTAAAAAAGACAAGTTTCCATTCGGGTGTAGCGTTAGTTTTCATTTGGCCCTTGTGCTAATTAGTCGCTTTGTCATTCAATGCTGGCGGTGTAAATTTCAAGTTTCTTTAAAAATTCAAGTTTTACCTCTTAAAAAGTTAAAATCTATCCTTGCCATGTCAAAGAGCTGAAATGCAGTTTTAATGATGATCTCCAGAATTAATTCAAATTAATCAAAGTTGGTGTGCTAGCTTGGTGTGGTATGCAAAGGTTGTAATTCTCATTTTTCCATTACTCATGGAGGCAGAAGCGACGTCCACCAACATCTACGAAGCCAGAAACATAAGGATGCTGAAAAGACTGGCTTCAGTTAAAAACATTAGCTCCTTCATGGTGAGGCGTGCTTGTCACTATGAGAGGGAAAGCAATAAAATCGCTGCAAGTGAAGCTCATGTTGCTTCCTTATCATCCTGTGCATCATGGCCAAAGTTTTCGCGCGATCAACACTGGCAAAGAGAATTTATAAACCAATTTTTTTTAAAACGTCCTTGTCCCCTTTCTGCCATCCCCATGTCCCGTTTTTGTCTCGAGGAAATATGGTTAGCATAATTCTACATTACTTTTGAATTTAGAAGTTGATATCCACTTCGATCCGAATCAATTTCTAATTTCTTCAATTATCTTGATGTTCGTCTCGTGACCACTTTCGATATTATGGGAGGGGCTAATTAATATCTTACGTTCAGTTGAAAGTTCCGTTTCGCACCTTAACCATTGATGCCATTGCCACTATACAAGATATTCAGAGCTCGATTGCCATTTTATGTGTGCGAGAAATAGGTTTGGAAGAAAGTTTTAATGGTGTATTGTTATTTGCACAGTGAGCATGAAGCAAAGCAATTCTTCAGTTTAAGTGTAAAATAAAGGAGAGGTGACCTCAGCAGGACCTCTTCCTGTCCCCATTGCGTTGATAGCCATCCTTCTTCTCATTTATTTCGTGGGCTGCACCAAGGCTATTAGTAATATAGGTGGTGACGAAAGATAATATACAGAGGTGGAAGTTCGCTATATTTCTCTCGATGACCTTCAGTGAAATTGCTTGCAAGATAAATTATTTAGCAGAGTAGGAAACATTTGTAATATACAAATGTAATGAAATAAATCATAAGTAAATTATACTTAACATCTTAGAAGATGAAAGAAAAAAAATCGGGGTTTTATGGAATCATGAAAGAAAGGGACCCTTAATCGATTTTCAGCTATCAAAACAACGCTCAAAAACAAAATGCACTAAAAGTTTACAATATGTCCCGAAAAAATTCACAATATGTTCCAGTTTTACCAAGTTTTCAGTACATAAAATATGTACTTTTCGTGAAATTAATATGAACTATACCATTTTTTAGTGAAGAATGTATGAACTCACAATTTATGCACAAAAAGTTCATTTAATATTAGCAAATGCACTAAAAGTGATCTCAAAATGAAATGTAGATAATGTGAATTACAGAAAATATGAACTTAGTGTGTACAAAATATGCACCGAAGCCAATAAAAGACACATTCAGTACACTAAAAACTCACATTTTTTCGGTTGGTTCACATAAAGTTCACATGTGTTCACTAAATTTGATTTTTGGTGAGCTTTTGTGTGCTTTTTAAGGCAAGAGATTTTCAGTGAATACAAAAGGTCAATTTTGACTCCACTTCAATGTGTTATAGCTATAACGGTAATTTTAATTTCTGTTTATAATACTTACAATCTATAGTTATTATTTACTAACATAATATAATAGTTAGTATTATGTGAAATCAAAATAAATGCAAAGGATCTAACATTTTCTAAAATTGAAAAAGATAACGTTATCGAAATATACTTTATTAGGTCAAAGACAATTTTATATTGACTTTCTAGATTTAATTGCTATTAATTATTATTATTGATTATGCTGTCTTTCAATTTTAATTTCATTCGAAGAATAAAATATTGGAGAATTTTCCTTCCTCAGCTGGTTTCTGGCTCTTCACTTTTGACACACAACAGTGAGTGAGTGACTAATACTGATTTCCTATTTATTAGACTAGTTGATAATCTAACTTTAATGAGCTTATGAGTTAATATATACTGTATAACAAAAACTAATATGTATGCTTATCACGACCCGACAAGATGCTTGTTTAGCAGCATAGTTGAAGATATTTTCCATGCGTAATATCTTGGGGTAAAGATTTTCTATTTTTCCACTAGTAACTAATAACAACATATTTGCCTGGAGCAAATACTTTAACTCCAATATTAAGTTTTTGTGAGCGGTAGACATGTTACCACTAATTTAGATTTTTATTCGTTGCCTGAAATTGTCCACAATTAACAAACTTCCTAAATTTCGGTTCCGAATACCTATCACAATTCTGGGCCTTTTAAACGATAGGCTGCGCGAATAGCCTTGATATTAATCAGTCTGGTTCTGTTCTGCTAGATAAAATGTTGTATGTAGTTAAGAATCCTGTATAAACTGTACAGGACGTTCTATCATCTTCATCCCACGGAAAGGAAAACCACTGTAAATCAACCTAGACACCTGCCATCAGGTAGAAGACTTTATATATATATATACATATATCTTTCGCAATGTTTTTATATATATATATATATAAAAGCACTGCGAACTGATGAATAATAGTCTCTTGCTCAGTTTTACTCAAACTTTCTAAGGTTTAAAGTACAGTAAATACAGCCGGCCTGAGACGAGCCGTCTGTGGCGATAGGCCACAGGCTCGAAGGTCCCGGGTTCTAGTCCCGGCAGGGGCATGGGTGTGGATTATAACAGCTAAAGGCGAATCGTGACAGGCCGAAGTCCAAAGTTACTAGACTGACGCATATAAAAATAGTTCATCAAAGTACAGTAAATAAAAACGCAGCCTCCGTAGTCGAGGTGGTAATCGCGGACTTCGGATCGATCATCCTGACTGAGGCTTTCCAAGGTTTCCATCAGGTCCTCCAGGCGTATGCTGAGATGGTACCTTAAGTAAGGCACCGGCCTATACCTTCCCCACCCTCAACTCTACCCTATTCCAGCTTGAGCCAAAGATGATAAAATATTCATAAATAAATTCAAATTCACAGTAAATTAAAAGCTTCGTATTATAAACACGAAGTATATATTGTCTTTTAACTTATAGGTAAATCATGCTATGAACTTACTTACTTATTCTTACTTTAGTTTCGTTTGATATAATTTATGACAATTTATGTTAAACACTAAGAATGGATGAAGTTTAAAGTGGCATTTTATAACATGAGTAAGGCCCAAGGAATGATGTATAAATACATAATATTTTGTAACTTTTTTCAGCGCAAGTGGCAAATAGTGTCGAAATCTGCGTGAAGGTACATATATTTACTATCCTGCTCATGAATACATATATCTCCATATTCTTTAGTATTTCCGTACTTCATACACCTTTTGTTCATCGTTAAAACAGAAATTCATGTGGAGTATATACCGAGTTACCAATTTCTCACGATATATGGAATTATGAACTTTCGTTGATAAATCAACAGTTTTGTCTTTTATCAACAACAGAAACAGGTAAAAATATGTAATTTTTTGCTTGACTGTCAGTAACTAAATTACTAAGCTGTCCAACAATCTAAATATTATGATTTTGTTTACAATTTAACTTTGTATCTGTCAGCAAATTATACCTCCAAAGAATTCAGTCCTGCTGGTTAAGATTTCCACAGTATAAGAACTAGATTTACTAGTACTGTACAGTCAAAAACAAATTTGTTTCTAGAACAGTACACACGTAACCAAGATATGGTGTTTTACTTCTTTAACCCTCTCTTAATACGAGTTCTTCAAAAAGTTATTTCTTAACTTTACATGTAATAGCACTAATTAGTTCAAAATTAGTCAAGTAATGAGTTGTGTCGGGTCGCAGGAATCACCAAGAACATTATGAGATAACACATTCCTCTTTTATAACTTTTCCACATAGAACAAGGATATAAGAAAGACAAAGAGATAAATATTACATGAATTATGTAAGACTTCCAGACAGCCGTATGATATGATTCAGTACGCTTTGGCTTTACGTTTCTGGGTTCGAATCCTGGCTGGAGTGTAGTTGTATATCTTCCGATTTTAAGGTAACTGTTTAGTGCATCAAGATGGGCAGAAGTCAGAAAATTGCTAATTGGGTCATAAATATTATACATTTATCTAAGTTTACGAATGACTAACAATTAAAATAAAGCTTAGAACGTTTTCTTAAATGTTAAGTATTTACTTTTTTAATCAAACAATTATTATCTAATTGTTATAAACTAATTATAAAGGAATTATTAAGATGAATCAAATAAAGAAATTAACTTTGTCATTTCTATAGTTGATTTCGCCTTCTAACATTGAAGTACCTATCTCTGTATATGACTAATAAAAAGTATTGATGAAGAACAATGTACGTACTTTGTAAAAAATAGCAAGAGAAGTTGTTTGAAGGAATAAACGTTTAGTAGAAATAAAGGAAAGAAAAGTTTTTCAATGACGAAGTTGCTAAGAGTACTGATGAAGGCTAACGAAACAGTGTTGATGTCATTGTTAAGATTCCAGTGAATTTGCCCTATCATCGTGTCTTTGAGGTATCAACTTCATACCTCTTCTTTTCATATTTATAAAGAGACAAAGAAAAAGGTATGTGATGCAATCATTTGCAATGCAAAAATAAAACATTTGATGTTCGTGGCATCGTCCCTGACCAACCTATGCAGTGAGCGACAGGTACCGTATACTCAGTAGGCCAATTCGACGTTAAACAGTGGTGAAGGCCGTACATTTCTGTGCATATATTTATGCTATCAATTAACATTCAGTGATAAATGTTCTACATTCGTCAAAGATATGAGAAGTAATTGCGACGAAAACATAGCCACCTGGGACTCGATTATTTAGTTCAAAATGTTACAAAATAGCATACCATTATGTAATGCTTTCATTTTAAAGTATGTTTATCATGGTTCTAACTACTGTATTTTAAGACTACTTGTTAAATGCACAAATATTTTGGCGTTTCACAACAGAAGAAAAAAGTTAATCGCATTGGAACCAAGTATCTTATGAATGGGCAGTATAACTTATTTAAGCCTATTACACTAGTGGTTACTAAGTTTACATCGGCACTGGAGACCCACATGGGTTCAATTCCTGCTGCCAGCCATCCTGCTACTAGAAATTTCCTCAGCTACTCAAAGTGAATATCGGGTTGGTACCTAGAATAAGGCTCTTATCATTGCCTTTGCCATTCCTTCGTAAAGTAACCATCGAGCGATATTATCCCTCTCAGATGCTTTACTAGCTCACTAAATATATGGCCTGAGCAAAAGGAAATAAATATTTTTAGAAAAAAAAAATTTAAATATAAATTAAACTAAATTAAAAGTGAAAGCCCATTATATAAAACTTCGTACAGTTTAAATTGAAAATTTATTTTACTTTATTCAAAATTTCTCAAAGAGATTCGTGTTATAAATTCATTAGTAACTGTAATATCAACGCTTGATATTATAAATAGGGAGAAAGTATATTTTTAAGCTAATTGTACTCTTTAAAATTTATTTTTCTTTTTTTTCTGTTTTTTTTTTCTACCATACATATATATACTGACGATGAACACTCGCCAGGTGTGAGAGCCCGATTTTAATGAAAATTCGTATGTAGGCACAGTGCCTAGGTAAACCTCCACAACAGAAATTATAGGTGCTGCCGTCAACACAACGACAGAGGAACCCGAAAGAAGGAACGTAGAGAGTAAGTAAGTAAATCGAATAAAGAGTACGGAAAACGCCTTCTCTTGATAAACATGGTTATTAATAGATACTGGATAAGAGAAAATACATGCTGGAGGGTATACATGCTGACAACAATGACCGCCATATTGAAAGCGACTATTTTGACTATGGTCACGAATTTCGCGTGTCATTTTTTTCGTACAGGATTAGAGTTATGCTAAAATTGACTTCTACATTGGGTTTCTTGGAACATTCCAGCACAGATTGATATGTCACATATCCCATTTACTATTTAATTTTTTTAAAGCATAGTCAAGATAGCCACTTTCAAGATGGCGGTCATGGTCGTCAGCCATCATGTATTGTCTCTTGTCCAGTATCAATTAATAGCCATTTGCTTTCAATATATCGTCGTAGGGAAAGTGAATGCCACCTATGTGAATTTTGTTATGACTGTGAACTTATTTCGCCTTGTTCAGCAACGAATTCAAAATGTAGTAGGGTCGTCCGCAGCACCTTTTGAAGAACTCTGAACATCAGTGTTGCAAACTATCTTTAATTGGCAGTTATTATCACTTATTATTATTATTATTACAATTCGGTATCGAGTGCAAATGCGAACATGTTACACACGAGTCAAAATGAAAAGCCAAACTCAAATGTGTCTCAATATGATATGCAACGGATTTCCAAAACTGTTTTTCACAACATAGATAATACCGGTAGTACATACAAGAGTATGTGATAACTGATAAGACAAGTGAACAACATACATTAAGTGGTATGGCCAAAGGTAACGGTACAAAGTCGGATAACCGGAGTAACTCTTGGAAAAGGGGTACAAAAGTTACAAATAAGCTAAAGATAAACGCTCAACAAGTAAAAACAAAGGCCTTATTCGTTACAAGACTTGATGAAAATTTAACACCCAATGAAATAATTGATTATATACAGGAAAATGCGAAGTTCAAACCACTAAAATGTGAAAAACTCAAGACTAAGTATCCTGGATATGCTTCCTTTTACATATTACTTAATATCAACAACTATGAATGCTTAGCAAACCCCATGTTTTGACCCGAGGGCGTGATTCCTAGGTAAGTTACATGACAACAGCATAATAAAAATAACTCCCATCTCTCAGATTACAAACAATACGGAAGAGACAAATCCAGCTGTTACAAGGGTGTAAAATACGACTGAAGTTTGAACCGCGAACGATACAAGGGAACACACTGAATGCAAATAAAGTCGATCATGAGTAGCTCCTCAATAAGCATATTCTACCAGAACGTTGTATACTCTTACACGAAAATCGATAATTTTGTGGATGAAATTAATTGTAACAATTTCGATATTGTGGCAGTAACCGAATCATGGTTTAAAAAGGAAAGGGAATATTTCTCGCATTTAAGTGAAAAATACAATGTATTTAGAGCTGACAGAGAGTCAAACAACAAAATTATAGGGGGTGGATGTTGTCTGCTAGTGAATAGAAAATTTCATTTTCAGCAAATTAAAGTTCATTTTGGTAATCTAGATGTAATTATTGGTTACATAACAGGTAGGGGCAACTTGTTGGGATTGCGTTAGACTACTTGCCGCCAGATTTGAAACACGCTTTTTAACGACTATTGTAAATGGTTTACTTACACATTTATAAATAAAAAAAACTAAATTAATTTTGTTAGGTGATTTCAATGTTTCTGGTATAAATTGGTTAACAGGTGATAACGAAGCAAATAATGTTTATATATATAAAAAAAAGCTGAGGCATTATTAGAGCTCACTACTATTCTTAACTTAATTAAATGATTCATATTGAAGTGTCGATCAAACAAAGGTTTTAGATTTATTTCTAACTAATGTTAACGGAGGAGAAATTTATACTAAAGCTCCCTCTTTAACTGAAGAAGACATGTATCATTCTCCCTTTGTATTCTTAATGGAGGATGTAAATAATGAGTCTGACACCTCAAGTGATTAATACAAAATTTTGCTTCGATCAAGCTGATTTTAACACTATAGCACATGACTTTAAAGCTTTGATCAAAATGATGTACAAGGGTGTATAACTTGCTTGTATACTCTTATATATGAAAGTTTCGATAGGAACGTTCCTTAAAATAATTTGAGTATGTGTAATAATAAGGTATTTAAAGATCCTTGGATGAACAGAGAACTCAAGAATCTTATAAAAAAACTTGATATTTTATAATATATAATAAGTCTGGGGACAGGTATTATTATGAAAAATACTCAGAACTGAGGTCACAAGTCAAAAAGCAATATAGAATAGCCAAAGCAAATTATCTGTCAGCCTTGGAAAACAGT